>QXVZ01031487.1:0-18307 GCA_008931825.1 Phallusia fumigata
AAAAAAAAGAAAAAAACAAAACAGAGTGAAAACAATATGCCCCCCCTTCAGGAAGGGGACCCATAATTAGTCCCTCACTTTGTTGAAAGTAGGAAAGTTCATGGTAGAATAGCTAGCTATTTTGGACAGTTGTTTGTAACTCAAAATATTGAAACCAAGTCTTAGATTATTTATGCTGACTGACAGCCTTAATTGTAAGCAGCAAAAGAAGGGGCTGTTTATTTAAGTTTTAAGCAGTGATTTTCAATCAACATCTAAACAATACAAAGTTTTATTTATTTGTATATTTGAAGTTTCTTCTAACCTTGCAGAATGCTTTGAATCGTTGTCTTTCCTTTTTGAGCATCTTTTTTTCCTTGTCCTTTTCCTTTTTGGCCTCCATCTGCTTTCTTTTGTTTTCTTCTTCCTCTTTTTTCTTTAAATCCTCTTTTTCCTTTTCCAGCCTCTTCTCTTCTGCCAGTTTCTCCTCTGAAGCTTTTCGAATCGCCTCAGCCTTAGCTGCCTTTTCCTCTTCACTGGATGAAAAAAGAAACATTTTATTTAAATAAATAAGTAATACATGTAATTTTTTAAAATTACCAAATCTAAATGTAATGAAAACTTTAGTGCTGTAGAAAAAACACAAACCGTCGTCTTTTCTCTGCATCTTTGTATTTCTTAACCCTTGGATCGCAGGCATACGCATTGTCTACTAGCTGCCTGATCCGCTGGTTTTCTTCTTTCTTTCTAGTGGCTCTGGCTGCTCGGTTTTGTTTTTCCATCCACCGTCTTTCATATGCGCTGCACAGACAAGCAAAAAAGTCGATAAAGTTTACAAAATCAACATCACCTTTTTATCAATAACCCACTCTTCAGCTTTTTCTTTGTTTTCTTCATCCAAGTACGAATACTCCCTCCAGGAGTTGAAATTGTACCAATAATCATAAAACTTGTCAACCTCTTCTATGGATGACCATTCGTCTCCAAGAAAAGGGACATTTGGCTCTACTGACCATCGCGAGTTACGGTCAAATACAGGCCCAAAAACTTCAAAAAAATCTTCGCTGCAAAAAATCATAAAGATTACAGGTGGTGACCCCAAACAATATTTACATTCCAGACAAAAAACCAAAGGTTGGTATTGTTTTATGTTTCAGAAAAGAGGGCAGAATCATAGACTACTTTCAAGCATCAAGTTAATTTAACCTTTTTTAAATGCTTAAATCTTCATATTACCGGGAGGTTTTATTTGCAGAAGGTACGTCATCGTCAAAATGTGGGTCAATGCTGTCATATGCTCTCTTTGCCTCTAAAGACCCAAGGGTTTCATAAGCTCGAGTGATGCAGGTAAAATAATCATCATTATCATCAATTAGTTGTTCTCCAGCACGCCTACGCTTGTCTGGATGATGCTTCAATACTGCTTTTCTGTCTGTAAAAAGTGATTTGACCACATTATCAGAATGTATTCCACTTTTTAATTCAGACCATAAATAGTATTTTGAGAATCACCGCAGAAAACACACCCTAACAACTTAAAACTACATGCTGGAACAGTAAGTTAAAACACATTGTCTTCTTTTATGGATATGATCACTCTTTTGTTTGTTCAAATCACAAAACGTACAAGCATTCCTTATCTGGTCTAAAGTAGCTCTGTGTCGAAGTTTAGGTAAACCCAAAACTGCATAGTGGTCCTGATCCTTCCAGTGGTCTGGATCCAAAGACTGCAAAAACACAAAGCTATTATTAAATGGTAACAAAAATAAGATAAGGGCAATATAAGACGCCCCTTACTTTTAAATCTGCATATTCTTCTAACACAACTTCAGAATTTGGGACTTCACCAAGTTTTCTTTGTTTTTCCACAATATTCTTGATTCTGTTAAGTTTGTGGGATTGAACTTCTGATATCAGTTGACCAACAGGACCTAAAGATAAAAAGGCATTAAGGATAATATCGAAATCCCTTAATACATAAGGGTAAATTTTGCCATTTTAATTTTGCCAACAACAGGAAACAAAAAAATCAAGGTGATGGATGACATTCAAAATGAATTTAGAATAAATGAAATACTCTTATTTTACTATGATATGTTACAAATACAAAGCGCTTCCGCTACACACGCAAAGCGCTTCCGCTACACACACATAATACACTGAATCACGATTTGGTAAAAATTTAAATAATATGTTCTTACCCGAAAACGTGTAAGCAATTGCGACAGTCAGTCCTTTGTTTCGTGACCTAGACATCTTCCTATTCTCGAAAATACTGTTTTAGTGGAAAATATGACGTATGGCCAAGTCAACCCATTTGTACTTTTCTAAAAAATGTTTACAAGAAATTAAATGTCTGCTTTCACCCGACTAAAACAATGATAGGAAATCTTTACCCTTTTGCCGGGGGAATTTTTAGAATTTGTGACTTTACCCTCGTTGTTGTATGACGCAGAACAAATGAAGCGAAACGACTTATCCAAAGCGGCAAAATATTAGCCCGTTTTGTTCAAACAAATGTTTTCATATGTAGATTAAAGAATTGAACTGATCATTTTATCACTGTTAAACTGTTCCATTTTACTTTGTTTTAGCCTGTTTTTTTATGTTCAGTTTTTGCATTTTATTTACCCATAGATACTTCGTATCTATGATTTATCAAACGACGAAATTATACTTTACACAAAATATTCGATTTCTATTCATTGCATATATGTGTCTCTTTTGTAGATAGTATGACAGTCGTGTTTAAGTTTATAGCATTCGTTCGTAACTTGACACTGTCGTTGTTTAGTGACAAACGAGCTTGAAATCACGTGATGGCAGCTGGTTTAGCTGGAATGTTTATCATGATTTCAGTTCCCTTTTTGCAGCGCCTGTTTGGCCTTTAGTTTTTAAATTATGTTGTAAATTTTTGTGCTTTTGCTAAGTAATGCGTAAAAACTTGGGAACACAATGTATACGGGCTTAATTAAAGAGTAAAAATGTGATGATTATGTACTGATGATGGCAGCAGCGATTGTTAAAACGTTTGCGATGCAATGTCACTATATACAAGTTGTTTAACAGGTATCATGCGCAAAGACATATCAAACACAGTGAAAGCCTTCTTAACAAGGTTTTCATTTTCCCTCAGCGACGTTTTGTGAATGCAATGTGATACACAGTGCAGCTTGTGTGGGTAAACCACTTTACGAATCAATATTATTTTAACATTTCTTTATTCACATTATTTTGCATTTAGGCCTACCAGTATCTTTGTAGTTGCTGGTTGTATGCTTTGAGCTTTATTTTTCGTTAACAATTATGTTGACCCAAGGATCTGCCCAGATTCGAATTCTGAATCTTGTGTATGGAGAGCACAATGATAGCACACTTTTTCGCTTGCAGAAGGGCTGGACTCTTCGATTTGTTCTTGGACCCACACTGGCAGCCCATGAGGTAACCATTTATAGCAATGTTCCACGACACGAAGAAGCTTTTGACCCTACCAGGTATCGTCCAGTCAAATGGAAAAACACAAAAGTGGACAGTTTTGCTCCTGTGGCCTTAACAACAGCTGGATCTTTTCAGTATTACTTTAATTGTGATGGCAAAAAGTGTGGAAGTGGATTTTTTATGGTGGATCCCACATTTAAAGTTGGCACTGATGAACGAGTGCTGCCACTGGATGCCATTTGCATGCAGACTGTGATGTCAAAGTTGTTGGGGAAGTTCTCTACATGGCAAGATCGTTTGATGGTTGCGAAGGAATCGGGCTACAATGTCATCCATTACACACCTATCCAGTTGCTTGGCAGCTCCAACTCTTCTTATTCAATTGAAGATCAGTTGAAGTTAAACAAAAGTTTCTCGGATGTTGATGCTGATGTAACGTTTGCTGATGTGAAACAATTTGTTGAAAAAGTACGACTTGATTGGTCCATGTTGAGTGTTACAGATCTAGTTTGGAATCATACTGCTACAAATAGTGGATGGTTGCAGGAATACCCTGAAAGCAGTTACAACTTGGTCAATTCACCATACTTGAAACCAGCTTATTTGATTGATCGAGCTCTTGCTTACTTAGCTTCTGCTGTTGAAAGTGGAAAACATGATGATGTGTTTTCAGAGAGGAACATAACTTGTGAAAAAGGCTTGAAAAAACTGCGAAAGATGTTGGAAGACATCATTTTTCCATCACTGAAGCTTTGGGAATTTTTTCAGCTTGATGTGGAAAGAGAATTAAAATCATTTGCTGATTCCATCAACCAAGGAAAGGCTGCACAGCTAACTTTCGATTCTGAACGCAAAATTGAATTGATTCAGGACAAAAAATTCAGACGATTTGGTTGCACTGTTGATTCTGAAACTGCTTTAATTCAGTTTTACCTTGGAACCAAAAGTGACATAGAGAAAGCTCTCACATTCTATAAAAGCACTTTAAAATGGTTGAATGACAACATCAAGTTAACTGTAATGGCCGACATAAATGCAGCTGTGGACAACATTATTGCCTCTGTTAAATATGAACGACTGGCTGAGGATGGACCAAAACTAAAGAAAATTGGCAAAGAGTGTCCATTGGTCACACAATACTTTTGTCATCCATTTTCTTATACCTGTGTTGCTGACGATGAGAAAAATGTAGTAGAAAATGACAACAATGGCAAAATGATAATGGCCCATAACGGCTGGGTGATGGGTGCAGATGCACTGAAGAACTTTGCAGAGTATCCATCAAAAGTTTACCTGCGCCGTGAACTGATTTGTTGGGGTGACAGTGTGAAGCTGCGGTATGGTCAAAAACCTGAAGACTGCCCATCGCTGTGGGACAGAATGAGAAAGTACACTGAGTCTATGGCTGAAATCTTTCATGGCATCCGAATTGATAATTGCCATAACACACCCATCCATGTAGCAGAGTACATGCTTGGTGCTGCGCGAAAAATTCGTCCAGATTTATATGTGTTTGCTGAGCTGTTCACTGGAAGTGAGCACGTTGACAACGTCTTTGTGAATCGCCTGGGTATTACATCATTGATCAGGGAAGCACTCGCTGCTTGGGATTCTCACGAATTAGGAAGAATGGTTTACTTGTATGGTGGAGAACCCATTGCCTCTTTTACACAACCAGGTACACAAGTCCTAAAGCCATCCAGGGCTCATGCGCTGCTGTATGATGTGACTCATGACAATGAAAGTATGGTCAAAAAGCACAGTGTCCACGATGCCCTTCCATCAAGTGCACTTGTTTGCATGGCATGCTGTGCCATCGGCAGCAATAGAGGCCATGATGAACTTATTCCCCACCACATCCATGTTGTAAATGAAAAGCGTCTCTACAAAAAGTGGAATCCTAACTTGCAAGCAGCTAGTGTGCAATACACACATCGCAAAACTGGAATGGTGACTGCTAAACATCTTTTGAATATTCTTCATCAAACCATGGCACTCAATGGCTTTACACAGATATACATAGATCAGCGAACACCTGATGTTGTGGCTGTGACCAGGCATAATCCGCTGACTCATTACAGTTATGTAATGATTGCCTACACATCATTTCATGACATGGAAAATAAAGAGGTACCACCTTTAAAAATTGAAGGTCACATCATGGGTATTCCACTGGAGGCAAAGCCATCAAACCCAGGCCAGTGTACATCAAGTTTAATGCAGACTTTTACACAAGATGCTGAATATATTAATGGCATTGAAGACTACACTTATGACATTGAGACAGACATACCACTGGAAATGAGCACATGTTGTGAAATTGTTCCTGCCAACGGCTGCAAGGCTCATACTGTCAATTTCACCCATTTTCCACCAGGTAGTGTTGTGGTGCTGCGGGTAAAAATGCTAGAGCAGGCTGATGAATCGACATCAACGATGAGGCAAATAATCGCAGACCTGCAAATGGAGGACTCCGCCTTTGACAAGATTGTCTCCAAACTGGATTTGAGATCTTTGCACAGAGCTTTGTACCAATGCAGTGCTGAAGAGAATTCAGATGGCTTGGGTATTTCAGGATATGGCATACCTGGCTGGAAAGAGCTTACATACTGTGGAATTGCTGGCATAGCTGTGCCAATGAATAAAATTCGTTCCAACAATGATCTTGGACATCCATTGTGTGGAAACCTGAGGGAAGGCAACTGGTTACTTGAATACACCTCATCGAGGCTTTTAAAACACAAGGAAACAAAGCAGCTTGGTGAGTGGTATAAAAAATGCTTCGAAGTTTTGGGTAACATTCCCAGATACCTGGTGCCCAAATATTTGGAGCCTGTGATCTCTGCAACCTATTTAAAACTGTTGAAGGCCTGTTGGGACCGCATGTGTCCATTCATTAAGGAATCAAACATGTTTGTAAAAATGCTTGCACTCGGTGCTGTATCGATGTGTGCTTACATCAAGGGAGCAAGCCTTCCTGTCCTTCACCCAGATGTAAAGGATGTGCTGTTGGATGAAGAAGATAGTAACAAGCAGGTCACATTGTCAATGGCTGCTGGCTTGCCCCACTTCAGTGCTGGTGTAATGAGATGCTGGGGTCGTGATACCTTCATTGCACTGCACGGACTCTTGCTTGTCACTGGACAACACCTTGATGCTCGAAACATGATTCTTGCTTTTGCTGGCTGTCTCCGCCATGGACTCATTCCCAACCTCCTGGGAGAAGGAAAAATATGTCGGTATAATTGTCGAGATGCTGTATGGTTCTGGCTGCAGTGCATCCAGGAGTATTGCGAAATGTATAACTACAACCTGCTCAAGATGTCTGTGGCAAGAATTTTTCCCACCGATGATTCCGAACCAATACCTGTTGGCACCAAAACACAACCACTTTACGATGTTATGCAGGAAGCACTACAGCGTCATATTGAAGGAATTGCATTTCGTGAACGGGGCGCTGGCCCTGGCATTGACAGTGATATGTCGGATGAAGGGTTTAATGTCAAAGCAGGAATCGACTTGGAAACAGGATTTGTATTTGGAGGAAGTCAGTACAATTGTGGTACCTGGTGTGACAAGATGGGAGGCAGTGAAAAAGCTGGAAACAAAGGAGTACCTGCTACACCTCGCGATGGTTCTGCTGTGGAACTTGTTGCTCTTTGTAAGTCCACTGTTGCTTGGCTACATCGAGCCAACAACTGTGGAAAATACCCATATGATGGAGTGTTTGTGAAAGATCAAAATGCACCCATTATGAAGCTCACATGGTCTGACTGGAATTCCAAGATCGCTGACAACTTTGAGAAGCATTTCTATGTGGGCGACTGTGACAAATCTCACTTAGTGCACAAACGCTACATCTACAAAGACACAGTTGGTGCTACTCAACCATGGTGCGACTACCAGCTGCGACCTAACTTTCCTCTGGCAATGGTTTATGCCCCTGAGTTGTTCAACACAGAACATGCTTGGGGTGCTCTGCAAATTGTCCAGGACAAGCTTTTAGGTCCATTAGGAGTGAAAACACTCGATCCTGATGATATGCAGTATCGTGCAGATTATGACAATGCGAATGATTCCACTGATAAGTCTGTGGCCAAAGGATTCAACTACCATCAGGGACCTGAATGGCTTTGGCCAGTCGGGTACTTCCTCCGTGCAAAACTACACTTTGCCCGACTTCAAGGTTCAGAGAAGCTGAAAGAGACTGTCACATTCATCCGAAGATACTTGGTCACCCACGAGTTGCATTTGGAGAATTCTGAATGGTCTGGGTTGCCTGAGTTGACCAATCATGATGGCAGTTTTTGTCATGATTCATGTCCGATACAGGCCTGGTCCCATGCCACACTACTGGATTTGTTTCATGACATGTCACAGTTGTAAATAAATGTATTGTTAATATATACCCACACTCTCAAAATGAACTGTTGCACAAAAATTCCAGTATTAGCTGTAAGGTGTTATCTTGTACATATGTGCTACACTTACGTGATCTGGTACCATTTAACTGTTGGATATGTTTTTTCCTTCTTCCACAAAATAAGTTTCCATATAAATCCAACAAAAAAGGCTGTATAAACACACGCTTGTAATGCTTGTCTGCTAATTTTGTGCTTGTCAGTTTGCAGTAGCCTTTTTTGTCACTGTGTTATAAAAATAATATTTAGTTAAACATTGTTAGATAATTACTTTCTTCCATGTACAAACAATGAAATTTTGTTTTGCTATATATTCATGTATTTGCTGATATATATTCTTCCTTTGAGTTAAAACAATTGCTTCACTTTGTTAATTAAAATTCAAAATGTCTGGAGCTATGCAAAGCTAAAGGCTTCCCAAGCAGTGTGCAAACTGTGTATTAACCATTAAAGTTCACATCTGTATGTGTAAACATGAAAATACTTTCACTACCTGAATGCATATGATCATTATAAGAAATTAAATTGCTTTGTGTGTTATGAACTGTGTTTAAGCTTCGGGATGCTGGTACTTAACATGATGTGAAGGTATTAATTCATTTAGAATGACTTTGCAGTATAAAAACTATCATATAATTTTTGACGATGTGTGTATGCCTCGTTAAGTGGTTGTGTAAGAAATTTTGAACAAATGTTTGTTGCTCTGACCCAGTAGTTGCAACATTGTTGATCTTTATACTTACTTGAACTATATTATATTGCCTTTGATCAAAAGATTGTTGCACTTTTTGTTACAACTGTGTTAGTTTGTCCTTTTTCATTAAAATGTAACTGCCGTTGCCTCTGCTTAACAGTCCAGCAGCTGTAAACTTCACATCACAAGGTAGCCACCATTCACAGTACTACTGGTTTAAATTGTGTGTCTTGGCTGTGTTTTTTTGTTGAAATCTTTACTTCATCTATGCTGACATCTATAACTATTATCAAAATACGCTTTGTTTTTGTGTTATGTATTTAGGTTTAAGTTTTGTTGTGATAAAGTATCAAACTCTTGCTTAACATGGCGGCACCGGTCAGTGAATTCTCCATGTCAATTGAGGATGATTTTGCATATGGCAACAATGTTAAGGGGGCAACCACTCAAGTTAGACTGGGTAAGTTTCTTAGACCTTATTATGTTGCACTATTTTTTTCAGTCAGCTTTAGTTGAATCTTACGCGAGTCTAACTAGGTATTTTCCTTGAATGTAGTTGATTCTGTCAACACAAATGTACACACTTTGAAAAAACAATTCAATTCCAAAATGTGCTTTTCTACTGGTAGTTACAGTCCATCTTACACAATCATCGTTAAACAAAAACACAATTTTAAAAAAGCAGATGAATTTTGTGTCTATCAATTGTGTTTGAAGACAACATTTTTATGGTATAGTTCCATAAAAGAATTTCATGGTTTCTGTATTTTGTACAGGTTTTATTCGGAAAGTTTATGCCATATTGACAACACAGCTGGCTGTTACCACAATAGTGTCTGCTCTATTTATGACCATCAAGCCATTGAAGGAATTTGCCCAAAACAAGTATGTTATTAGGGGCCAACTTTTTGTATTTTCTCTTTAATAAAACAAACAGTTGTTTTCCTTTTGTCTGTAAAATGTAATTAACCTAAAATCGTTCTGCATAATTACAATGCAAAAATGCATGTAACAAACCAAAACTTAATTGGCCTACATGACATTTGAATACCCTTTGGGCATTTTGTGTTTTAGTTGAAAAATTGCTGGGCAGGGAATTGTTGCTCTGCATCTATTACATAGCTTATATTTTTCCCTTTTAGCCAGTTTATGTTGATGGTTTGTCTGTTTGCGTCTCTGGGATTAATTGTTGCCCTTCATGTGAAGAGAACAGAGTTTCCAATCAACATGTACTTGTTGGCTGCATTTACCCTTGTCGAGTCATACACTGTGGGAACTGTCGTCACCTTTTATAAGTGAGTATTATATTAAAAGTTGTTTGGTGATTGGGTTTTAATGAACCATTCAGTCAACACTCACAATAATGATGTTTTACAAAACTCTGATGTTGCATGAACATTGGTTCATCATTCACATAGCATTATTCAAAAACCATTAGCTTTAAGAAATAATAAATACAGCAGATAAAATCATCATACCTACTTCCTAACCAGTAGCAGATTAGTTGTGAAAATCATTGCATAATTTGTTGGCATTCATATTTTATAGTGACAACATGTTGACCATATGTTTTTACACATATTAATGAAGCAACTGCCTTTGCAGGGTTGAAATTGTAATCCAGGCATTCATTCTCACGGTTGCTGTTTTTGCATCCTTGACCTCATATGCCATGCAAAGCAAGAAAGATTACAGTTCATGGGGTGCAGGGCTATTTGCTGCCCTCTGGGTGCTAGTTGGAACTGGAATTATGGGGGTATGTATAGTTTTTTAAACTCACACCTAAGTAACGGGTTGTCACATTCAAATGCTGGGAAATTTGGAATACGATAAGCTTGCGTTTTTGTTGTTGTTTACAGGATACAGATCACTTTATTACAATCCTATACCGCTCCATGTTCACTTTTTTCAGGCCGACCAACAAATTTTTGCAATTTGATACTGTTGCAAATGGTTGTAGAGGGTACTTGGAGCAATGCGCCATTATTTGCTAACTTGCTACTCAATGCGTGATTGGTTGCATTATTCGCAACACAACACTTATTGTACGCCCCTCTAACACACCACGCATCAGACACGGCCTGATCATGCGTTGAGTATGCGAGCTTTCACGTTATGTTATACACGTTTTTCCGGACAAGGTGTGCATTATGAAGCTGATGGAAGCTTCTGAAATTTATCACCACAACACTAAGGCCGTGAACTTTTTTAAATTTGCGCCACTGTTTTAGCGCAAATTTAGCCGAGAAATATAAAGAGTTGGTACTAAAAACACTGCACCGAAAAGGAAACAATTCCGGAATTTTGCAAAAAAACGCCTGTTGAACTTAGATGTCAACTACTCAACCTGCAAAACAACGCAGGCCCAAAACCTTTTCTCAACAAAAGTTGTGTCCAAAAAAATGGAAAGTGCGCTTGTATGGTTTTTAGCATGGCAATGCTTTTGGTGTAAAAAGACGAGTAACAATAAAAAAAACAATTTTTTTCAGTTGCAACAGTCCCGGGCAGCCGGCCCATCCAGGCTAACAGTTTGGGAATTTATTTCTACAATAACTACTTTTCTCTGCAGGCATTTTTCCACAACGACACCTTCGAGTTGATGTGTGCGAGCGCCGGGGCACTTGTGTTCTGCCTCTTCATCATCTACGACACCCACCTTCTCATGCACCGACTTTCACCCGAAGAATATCTTCTGGCTTCCATCAGCCTTTATCTCGATGTCATCAACTTGTTCTTGGAGACATTGAGGATTCTGGCTAAACTCAACCAAAGAAAGTAGTCTGTTACAGTTGCCTGTTCTCTTAGCCACTGCAAGTTTGTTGTAAAAAAACCAAACATGTGCGCATGTAAAATGCTCGCCATGCAAAGTGTGATAAGATTGCTTTCACCGGATTCCCCTTTAACAAATATTTTCCTTTTAGCTTATTGTAGTGTATAAATTGTTGTGTGTTTTAATGCAGATTTTTGTGTTTTTATAGACCGCTACATTCCACTTGAAATGTTCAGAATTTTATATTCAATCGCGAGTAATTTACCATTCTTGCATGTTTAATAGCAAAAAGGTTTTGTACAAACTAACCGTATTCTCGTTTGACATAGAAAGAGCGTGGTCAGCAGTGTATCCATTCTCGTTTAGCTTATGCAACGTCATTGTCGCTTCGTGGTGGCAGTAGCCTAACTATTAGTGTCCATGTTAATGTGTATAACATCGTCTTATGCACCTTTCGGTTGCCAATGTTTTATGTTACTTGGTTCGTATTGCAGCTACCATCTATCCAACATTTTAGTCTGACTGAAACACAACATTGGCATTTCGTATTTAGTAAGCTTTTTGGTTGCTATTTCTCACGTTGTAAAATGAATTAAGTCGCGTAACCCGTGGACATCCCTGTCTTTGCAGTTCTGTCAACTTCTTTTTTTATGTTGTGCATTATCATATTTCTGTGCTTTCGCATTCTTATGTAAATAATCGCTTTCAAAGTTTTAATAAACGTANTTGTTTACAGGATACAGATCACTTTATTACGGTTCTATACCGCTCTACGTTTACTTTTTTCAGGTCACCCAACATTTTTTTGCAATTTGATACTGTTGCAAATGGTTGTAAAGTGTACTTGGAGCAATGGCCATTATTTGCTAACTTGCTACTAAATGCATTATTCGCAACACAACACTTATTGTACGCCCCTCAAACACACCACGCATCAAGACACGACCTGATCATGCGTTGAGTATGCGAGCTTTCACGTTATGTTATACACGTTTTTCCGGACAAGGTGTGCGTTATGAAGCTGATGGAAGCTTCCGAAATTTATCACCACAACACTAAGGCCGTAAATTTTTTTTAATTTGCGCCACTGTTTTAGCGCCAATTTAGCCGAGAAATATAAAGAGTTGGTACTAAAAACACTGCACCGAAAACGAAACACTTTCGTAAATTTTGCATAAAAAATGCCCGATGAACTGAGTAATCGACTGCTTAACCTGCAAAACAACCTAGGCCGAAAACCTTTTCTCAACAAAAGTTGTGTCCAAAAAAACGGAAAGTACGCTTGCATGGTTTTTAGCCTGGCAATGCATTTGGTTAAAAACGACGAGTAACAATAAAAAAAACAATTTTTTTCAGCTGCAACAGACCGGCCCATCCAGACTAAGTGTGGGAATTTATTTCTAGCCGGCCCATCCAGACTAAGTGTGGGAATTTATTTCTACAATAACTACTTTCCTCTGCAGGCATTTTTCCACAACGACACCTTTGAGTTGATGTGTGCGAGCGCCGGGGCACTCGTGTTTTGCCTCTTCATCATCTACGACACCCACCTTCTCATGCACCGACTTTCCCCCGAAGAATATCTTCTGGCTTCCATCAGCCTTTATCTCGATGTCATCAACTTGTTCCTGGAGACATTGAGGATTCTGGCTAAACTCAACCAAAGAAAGTAGTCTGTTACAGTTGCCTGTTCTCTTAGCCACTGCAAGTTTGTTGTTTAAACCAAACATGTGCACATGTAAACTGCTTGCCATGCAAGGTGTGATAAGATTGCTTTCATCGGATTCCCCTTTAACAAATATTTTCCTTTCAGCTTATTGTAGTGTATAAATTGTTGTGTGCTATTGTAAATTGTTGTAATGCAGATTTTTGTGTTCTTATAGACCGCTACATTCCACTTGAAATGTTCAGAATTTTATATTCCATCGCGAGTAATTTACCATTCTTGCATGTTTAATAGCAAAAAGGTTTTGTGCAAACTAACCGTATTCTCGTTTGACATAGAAAGAGCGTGGTCAGCAGTGTATCCATTCTCGTTTAGCTTATGCAACGTCATTGTCGCTTCGTGGTGGCAGTAGCCTAACTATTAGTGTCCATGTTAATGTGTATAACATCGTCTTATGCACCTTTCGGTTGCCAATGTTTTATGTTACTTGGTTCGTATTGCAGCTACCATCTATCCAACATTTTAGTCTGACTGAAACACAACATTGGCATTTCGTATTTAGTAAGCTTTTTGGTTGCTATTTCTCACGTTGTAAAATGAATTAAGTCGCGTAACCCGTGGACATCCCTGTCTTTGCAGTTCTGTCAACTTCTTTTTTTATGTTGTGCATTATCATATTTCTGTGCTTTCGCATTCTTATGTAAATAATCGCTTTCAAAGTTTTAATAAACGTAGCGCTCAGGCGGTGGACACTCATTGTGGTGATAAATCGTAGATTGAGGAAACAATCATTTATCATGACCTTGCGCTTACAATGTAGCGTGTTGAAACGACATGCCGTCGTTACTTTTTGATGTTAGTTTTATGCTATTGTGCATTGATTCTGGTTCAGCTGCATCATTTGAAGTATTTTACATTGTGGGCCCTGATAAATCGGTTATTTGAAACTTAAGTTGATTTATCCTTCCTTGGCACTTGCTTAGTGGTTAGCCTAAATCTTTTATCTGGCTACAATACTTTGCTAGGTCCTCACTAAGTTTAAACGTCACGTGTTTAAAACACTTGCGCAGGGACATTAGGCCCATAAAAATTCATCGCTCGAAAATGTGGTGAGATCCATAAATCGGTAGAACTAAATTTGAGTTAATCTCATTTCGCTTAGAAAAGAAATCACATTTGAAAAATTGTTACTGTCGCAATAATAATCTGAAAGAACAGCTAGTTAAGGACAGTTGCAAAAAAAAACAAATTGAAAGCTTAGTTTTGAAATTAAGATTTATGCTCTTTGATATCCTCTTGACCAGAGGTGCTTAAAATGAGGCCGCGGATACCATTTGAGGTTGCGCACATGTATGTTAAAGACTATGTTAAGGTAAAGCATGTAGGAACGAGCCCTACTGACACCCACTTCAACAAACATAGCCTTTTGTGCACAAAATTATATATGTGGTCTGCAAAAAACGTGACACCTGGCTGGACGAATTGTAAACGTTTTTGTAATCAAATATTCATGACGTCCATCGTTAAGAATATGCCCCAAGCACTATTTGTTTTTTCTTTAAGCGATTTTGAGGATGTCAAATAGCCTTTGAAACAGCATGATTTGAGCCATAGAATATCTTAAACTCTGTACGACATATGCTAGCCATGGCAGTTACTTTTGTTTGGATGTTCTATCTATGGGATAATTTAAGCGCGCGTACACCAACGGTGGTATTTGGTGCGAACTCTGTGTACGAGATGAAACAGCAAACGGCTCTTGTTCCAGCTGCAGCTGTACTTCAAAAGCCGCTGTACTTCCGTCTAGTGTTTATTCTAAAACCTTTTCAATGCAAGACTTTCCTTAAAAATGTAAACAAAAACCTTCCGCCAAAACTTGATAAGCTTATCGTCACATTGCTTCGGCGATGATAGAGTTTTTTATCGGCCGGGGACATTAAGTGCGAAAGTAGTGCGCGGTGTCAAATGGTAAACAATAATAGTCATTGGGTGCGCTGTAGAAACTTCTAATGCCTTCTGCACTGTAACAAGTAAGATAAGCGACGCAAAGGCGGATACAATAGCACCAGGTTGTAAGGTGTGAGTTAGCAAACCCCGAAATCGGCGGTTCGGCTATAAGTGACAAACCGGCAGTGGATTGCCATTCATTCGTTCTGTTTCGTCACAGTAGCAACACAATTGTAACTGCCAAGTTCAGGAGCTCATTCTTTGTCAGAGTTGTGCCTTGTCTTTCTACTGCAAAGCTATTGGATTACCGGGCATTCTTCTTTCAGACAAAAAGGTCGACAAATTGTGGACGGTATCAATTATTTGCGCTCTACTAATCCCGACCTATTTGCGAGGTCCAGAACTGTAGCTTTGTGCGATAAGAGCTGGGTATTGCATCACAAAAAACAGACCTTGTACCAGAATGGATTCAAGTAGCAAACAGCAGCAGGTCAAGTACAGGCGCTCTGCGATGAAATCCAGTGCTTACAAGTTACGCAGTTCAACGGCAACATTGGATTCTGAATCAAGTGCAGCTACCTCGAAAACCAGCAGTCAGGCAACCAGCAGAAAGCCACCCAGGTCGAAATCAGGCCGTAAACGAGCCGAGCGCAGGTATCACGGAGGTATCATCGAAAACCGTTGGAGTCAACCAGATCTCACAGCTTCGCCCATCAAGAACCCGCTGCGTCGGTACGTGTCAACCCAAGACCTGTTGTTGACATCAGATACCGAATCTACGTCCTCAGCGGTGACGTCACTAAAATCACCGAAACACCTCGCTGGACATCAGAGAAATTCTTGCGCTCCGTATCGCTACAGAAAGTCTAGAATGATCGAAGGTGCCGTTTCAAGCCCAACCCGAATACCAGCACGCAAGGCAAATATTAGAGGAATATCGAATCTTTCTGTTGGAAATAGCACTCGAAAGATGTACAGAAATCCCAAGGAAACAGATCATACCAATTTCGAAGCAATTGATGCTGCCGAAGTCGTTCAAAATGTAAGTGCATCTGTGATGTTGCATAAATGTTTTAAAAGGCGTCGATTTGTTTTTCGTTACTTTGTTTTATTAGCGCGCCAGTAGCATATTAGAAATGTCGTTGACAAAAGTTTTGTGGGATGAAACTTATTTTGTTGTGTTTATCTTTTAGGTAAAAAATGAGTCATTTTCTTTGACGGAAGTCGACTGGCTACATTCGCGCATTGAGGAACTAGAACGAACCAACCAAAAGTTGACGGAACAAAACTTTTCGTCCGAAAGAAAGGTAAAATTGATTTGTTGCTGACAGTTATCCAAATTTTGACGCAAGAGTTCATAAAATTTGCCCGTTAAAATGTGCTTTTCCGCCTCGGACTAATGTTGACTTACATCACTACTTAAAACACAGCTTAAGCAAGCCAATGAACTTGTTCGAATCCTTCTGGGCAAGGCGAAAGAAGCTGAGAAGAAAACAAGAAAAGTCTCGGATTTGGAAATGGAAATAATTGTTCTTCGTCGCCAACTTGCCCAGAACAGGTGTGTATCATAGCTGCCTTTGAATTTGCATGGCTTTATATGTACGTTAACCGTTCCTGCAAGCACAATAAAAATATTACCGTAACAAGAAATTAAGTTAATGTTTCATCTTTAAAATGTTGTTTTTACATATTAGCTCCCATGATCGCATTATCTCTGTGAGCTCAACCCTATCCGATGACGTCGGTTGGCGAAGTGAGAGTGACAGCGTGTTCGACCAATCAGAAGCGCGCAAAACACCGCTCGGTATTTCTGACTCGACTTCCCCCGAAACTTCGGATTGTGACGTTAGCAATAAAGGTTAGTTGCGACGTTAATATATTGTGTTTGTTCTTTATGTCATAAAGCAAAAAAAATTTTTTTGCAGAAAACTTTTCGTTTCCGTCAACATGCTTTTCAAGAACCTCCACACTTCAACGTAATCGTCCTGTCCTCTCACAAAGCGTTGAATCGTCGTCAACGCGTTCACGTGATGCGCTCGGTCGTGTAGATCAAAACGCCAACTACCCAACGGCACATTCCTGTGGCAACGGAGAAAAATTTAATTCTCTCCTTAAGGAACACACAAGGGCGCTAAAGCTTATCCAGGTGTGTGTTGTATAATGTAAAAATATGTTTCCATTACCAATGCGTTTCTTAATTGTGTGATGTATTTCCTGCAATGAATATTTATTGTATAATGTAACGCTCGTTTCCTCGTGCAGAACCTGGAAACTAAGTTCTGCGCCCAGCAGAAGATTGTCACGGGTTTAAAGCGAGATATTTCGTCTATGAAACACAAATCTCACTCCCAAAGCCTTGAAGATGTGCAAGATCAATTATCCCTGCTCATCCAAAGCCTTCAAAACGAGGTTCATATTTCAGTAAATTTTAATTTTATGTGTGTTTTAAAAAAAAATTAACCTTAATAATTTCCTTAGAATGCAAATTAAGTTTAAAGAGTGTTTTGAGATCAGTCAAGCTTTACGAGCCTTTTGCGTCAAATAGAGCTAGCGTTTCAAAACTGAAGTGTTTGTTTTTTCAGAACATGTCGACGGAAGACATCGGTCAATATCTCGTCGAAACTTTCCACAAAGATTCCACACTTAGCTCAGGTTAGTACCGCTGACAAAAAACTTATACCGTATTTGGAGCACATCTAAAACGAATCTGACTCCTTTGTTTGACAGAATACACCTAAAACTATTTGGCTTCTTTTGACAACAAACTAATTTGTACCATCTTAGCAGGACATTCTACGATGCGAAGAACTCCACGTAAGTGTGGCGAAAGTCAACGGCATCATTCAGCCAGACGATCCCTGTCTTTGTCGTAACTGCCAAGCCGTTCCTGTGTATTGTGTTCAGTGCTATTTTGTGTCGATTTAGCGTATGTAAGTTTGGCAATTACATAAAACCTGAGAAAACGTAATGATGTTGTATCGGCAGTTAACGTTGAGGAAAAGTGATAGATAGAAAAGATCAAACGTTTCCACAATAACTTTTGCCATCATCAATGACACAATTAGGCTTGTGCTAGACTTTTTGAATTGCGCGGAAATGTGACGTCAGTGGTTAATAAGGCATGTTGCTTTTACGAATTATTTGTCCTAAACTGTTTAAGTGAACAAAGACACCACGTGGTTTAAGTATAGCAGTCCGAGTGCACAATGAATGTATAGTCGCTGCATATGTTAAGGCGACAAATAAATTTTTGATAGAGTTGTAGTCCAGAAATTGCTTCCCAAAAAACACTGCTTGTAGTACAATGTAGCGGTAAGCTGCGTCGTGCTAGCAGTAAAATATAACGTTTGTGGTAATAAAAAAGTGGCCAAAATGTCAAAAATCCTAATCGT
>QXVZ01031488.1:0-18294 GCA_008931825.1 Phallusia fumigata
AACACCGCCTACCCCAGGCAGGACACGCTCTAACGTCATGTCGCAACGCACAGAATCTGCAAACTCGAAGCGCCGTTGGTTGATTGCCACGTGGTTCTCGTTGCACAGCATCCAAGTTAATGTTTGCTGAACTGGTAGACCGAAACATTGTCATCTGTGACCTTACTGTTTCATTCAGGATACACATTTTAGCAGCCTTTTCAAGGGTTAAATCTTCTTCCCGAAGCAAACGTTGGCGAAGTTGATCGCACTTAATACCGATTATAATTTTATCTTTATTAGTGAGTCACAGAGATCACCGAAATCACAACTTTTAGACAGTTTTATCAAGTCGGTTATAAAAACATCAAATCTTTCACCTTCATGTTGATTTCTAGAAAAAACCTGTATCGCTCGGAGGTGATATTCTTCTTCGGCAGCAGTATTCCTCAAATGCATTAACTACAGTTTCATATTGCATGTCTTGTTCGTCCTCGAATTTGAAGGTTGAGTAGATGGTTTGATCTTGTGCTTCCAACATGTGGAGCAACATCGACGTTTTAACTTCAGAATTCTTTCCATCGTAACCGAATGTTGTCAAGTAAAGTCTGAATCCTCTAATAAACTTCACCCAATTGTGAGAAACATTGCCACTCCATTGCATGGCATCTGGCAGTGGGAAAGAACCTTCCATTTTAAAAGAAAACACTTCTGACACCATGTCATGAACTCACAAACACCACAAGTTGTAACCTGTATTGACTGCCACAAACAAGCCGCGGCACATGATTATATACGACAAGTGACGTCACAACACAGGGGCGACATCTAACGAACACAAGTATATACATCACAGTTGCGGTAACAGGTATTCATAAGAAAACTGGTAGATCTCTCAACTCGCAAAATAATTTTAGGATTTTTATGTTGGGAGTTGTTTTCCTTACACATGCAAAAGTGTTATCACATATGGTGGCGTAGGTCAACATTCAAACAGATGTTTGGCCCTGTGTATTTTTGGTAAAAATGTGTTGTTGCCATGCAATTACTGTTAAAATAGATAATACACCCGAAATGCAATAACTTTCCCATTAATGGTCGTTACCGACATATACCAAATTCTCATTGAGATAAGAAAACATTCGCTCACACCAATAAAAACTTGTCAAAAAACATCGTAGACGGGCAACTCAACTGCGCTATGTAGCGGGTGTTTAACAAAAATACTTTGGAAATGAAATTCATATGTTTTCTTATTATAGCTTGTCGTTTTTCCCCGTTTAGGACAACTTTTTTTAACTCGTGACATATTTTTGCAAATTCCGGTTTTATGTGCAAAGCAACCAAAAACTAACCCTATATCAATACTACACAAATCTTAAATTCCGTCAGCCCTACCAATTTTGGTTTGTCGCATTTTATTTGCAAAAACAAGTACGGAAACAAATCAAACTAACAATTGCAAAAAACTGTGGCATTGAAGCGAAATAAACTCATTATGCAGCATTCAGTGTTTAACAGTCCATGCCCGCCCAGCAGTGCTGAGTCTGAGTTGCATCTCCCCAACAGCCCTCCCCACCAGGTGGTCCACCAATACATTCTCTCTTCCTGGTTTTTGAAGATGTTTCGCAACTACATACGGTGAACGGAGCCCACTCTGCCCATGACGCACATTCCTTCTTGCATTCCTACAAACACGACCGTGTTGAAAGGTTGAATAGTTGTGAAAATACAATGCCCCATTTAAAGGTGGTTCAAACAATCTGCGTTGTTTGTTAACTGAACGGGTTACAATCACAGGTCAACCAACCTGTGATTCAGAGTGTGCGCCTACGCAAGGCGGATGGCCACCAGTAGTACAATATCTCCGTCTCCACTGGATGGCTGTCTGTCCGCATTGTGCCGAACAGTAATCCCAGGGCAACCATTCAGACCATTTCCCTCCTTCTCCCTCTGCGCATACAAAACATTAGTGTTTCAGGTAACAGGTTTATAACTACCACAGTTGAAAAGATCCGAGCAAACAATTGACACTCTTGACTTACCAGTTGCCGAGGTTGGACAGGCAGGTTGCTCTGGACAACTTTCTTCTTGTGACGTCGGTGCGTAACAGGGCGAATTGTTACATTGTCGATTTCTAGTTCTTTTGCCGTCTCCACAAGTGGTTGTGCAAGCTGACCACTGTCCCCATTCTCCGCAAATCGGGCTTAGAACATCGCAAGCCTAGAGAACACAACAACGAACATTATTTCCTGTCAAGTTATTGAATGTACTTAAGGCAGCAGAAAAACTGTTTCAGAGATATTTAAAACTGGACGCTGTGGTTCAAAGTGGAATTTCAAAATTAAATGGCGTACTTGTATTTCTTGGTCGGACCCTGGGCATTTAGAACTTCCGGGTGCACCGGTTGTACAATGTCTCGATCTTCTCTGGTCCACTTCCTGTCCGCATTGAGAGTGACATTGCGACCAGCTCGTCCACTGGGACCATCCATCGCCTAAAATCACCATTTGAATGTTTGAAACTTGAGTCAAAGGTCATAAAATCAGCATACGTACATGGTCCTAGTTGACAATTCTGAGTATCATTAAGAGGGTGGGAGCAGGCTATGCTGGTGTCATTGGGGTTGGTACATTCCAGTCTTCTCGTTCTAACAGCGTCTTGTCCACAGGTCTTAGTACACGGAGACCAAGCGCTCCAACACAGGGGTGGTTCACATCTCTGAGTCAACAAATCTTGTTGTAAAAATCGTCAACAGTATGAAATAAAACCCGTCACAAGTGTTTAAATTACCCGCCGTTCGTGGATGGAACCTTCACACGGTGACAATCCCGGAACACCGTTAATGCACTGTCGTCTTCTCAGCTGCTCTCCGTATTCTCCACACCTTGCCGGGCAGTTGTCCCACGGAGACCAATTCGACCAACCGCTTGCTATACAAAAATTGGAACTGTAAACGGAAGGCTTTGCAAACAACTGAACGCTAAAACTTGAACCTACTTGGGTTCGATGTGATGTTATAGACCTCCTTGTTACAGGTTTGCACTGCTAATACTACAGGCGAGTCCTGACGTACCATGTCGTGTAAACGTACCTGCCACGTTTCATTTCTGCAACACAAAAGTAATATATGTTGAGAAAAACAACAAACATGGACAAAACAGTCAGTCAGTTTGTCATAAACTTTATCTTAAAAGCAGGCCAAAAGATTTGGCATTTGAAAAGAAGGTAAGTGCATAAACGTTAATCGAATCTAGGGAATATTTCAAAAGTGTGCAGAAAGCTAAGTTAAGACAAACAAAATACTCACTGGGGTCCGTACACAATATGAACTTTCACGAGCTCGACCACTGTTCCCATGTTCAGTTTTGGTCGATCAGGCTGCAACGTCACCTCCCGAGTGACGCAATTTGAGTATCGAACATAGCTTGTGGTCGTAACTTGCCTGGCGACGCGCCGGTGGGCAGACCGACCATTTCGGACGAGGTTTTTAGTGTACCACGGCGTGTTTTGATCTCGCACTGTATACAGTTATGCATAAAATGTTATATTTTTTATGTTTAACAATTTGGTATTACCAACTGGCAACCAAGTTTATTCCAGGTATTGGCATAAATCTTTCTTATAGACTTGTCAGTAAAACAAACATTGTACTTACGTTTGGGGCAACAAAATCGTATCCTGTAGTCCAAGCATTGTCGCCCGTCATGTTGGTCTTTGTTCCGGCAAACCAATCCAACCTCCAAGTTTAAAGTTACGTTCTGTTCGGCATTGCGGTAATCTTCGTTGGTTTCTGCAATCTTTGCATCAACGGCACTCGGATGTTGACAAACGCTTCCGTCTCTTCTTTGAGCAGACGAAAGAAACTCGTAATCACCGCTGCCATACGGCTTATCAATATTGAAAAACTGTGTCCAATCTTCTTCCGCGCATTCCCACACTGCCGGTTCTGTTCCATAAAAAATGTCTAAAATGAACCGTGTTACGTAACTTAATCATGGAAGACATTGGATCAGGGTTTTCTACGATTGTTTCTAAATGGCAGAGTAAGCACATAGGATCCTAGCTCTACAAACTTCAGTTTCATTTCTCAGGCATGTGTAATGTTGACTCCAAGTTACTTTAATCGGACAGGGACAATAGGGTTGTCACCGCACATATGTTATTTTAAAAATCAAATTCTGATAAGCGCAATGCAAACATCCTAATCGTTGTTTATCGCCATACCAGTTGAAAATGCTTACGCGAAATTCTTTTTTCTTTTTTCAAAACAGAAACACGCAACTCACCATACGGACAGCAGTATCTCACTTTGTAGTCGTCGCAACGGTTGTCATGCTGAAGATCGTTCTCGCACGAAAACCCGAGCTCCGGACCAATCGTCACTTTCTCCCGCGACTCCTTGTAATCCCGTCCGTCCGAAACTCTGCGCACGTTGATCGCGTTCGGCGTCTTACACATCTGGCCTGGAAAATTCTGGAGGTGTTCCGCCAACAGTTCGCTGTCTCTACCGTTGTCCGAGTTGCCGTTGCTAAAGAAAGCAGTCCATCCTCTGACCGTACAGTTGTGGTCGGTTACTGAGAATAGGAAACCGATTAAAAACAACCGCACGAAGTTTCAAGTTCCTCCATGTCAGTAAACCTTTCTTCATTTGTAATTTAAAAGCTTTACAGTTTTTTTTACGTCACTAAATCTTTTTTGGATTTATTTGGTGCGACGTTAGCAACAGAGTCAACATTTTTTAAAAACAAAGAGTGTGTGCATCCTACGAAACCATTTATATTGTAGCTGCAGCGCTTTTAACCTCGATCCACCAATTGTGCCATTACCCGTTTTGCGCCTCGCAACGTTCAACATTGCGCAGCTATTTCTGGCCTGGTGATTGATTTAGTGCTATTGTTTGGCTTCGTTTTCTTTCACCAAGCGAAGTTAGCTCAACTCATTCAAACACCGGGCCTTACTTGACAATTCTTGATATGCGTCGATACACAGCAAGGTGGGCTCGAAGATGTAGGAGCTCGAATTCACGTACGAAAACAAAGCTTCCTTCCAGCAGTCGCGGTTGTCGTTTTTTCCAGCACTGCAGACAGAAACGGTTGACATTCCCGAAGGGTATGATACGTCAGGCGTACCGGGAATACAACACGACGATGCACCATTACTTACGAGCAGTTGTTCTGTTCGGTTTCCTTGAACCACTTTGAATCGAGAACGGAGAAATCGAGCACAGAGTTCCAGGATTTGATATCGTTTGATACACCGAGCTATAGAAGCAAAATCAAATACGGTTTATACTTGGATCGATGGTCAGTAGGGATTTTTGAGTCTATGAAGGATAGTTTCTAACAAGTCTGGCACACTTAAATATTGCGATGTATGTTTAGCAGTCGTCTGTTGTTTGTAATTTCAAGTTTTAGGAAACTGATTTTAAGACGAGTAGATAATAACTATCTGTTAGTTATTTTTGGCGCGTTTTACCGTGGTCACTGCTATAAATAACAATCCCGCCCTCAAGTTAAAATCGTCTAACGTCGCCGAAAATTGTCTAAAGTGTAGCAACTCCGCATTAAATTTCGTACTTTGGCCTCCAGGCACTTGGACATAAAGTTTCGCAAAGTTTTTGTGCTTTCCACCACTTCAGTGTTGTTCGCATCGTCCTTCACTGCGCGTCTGTGCCGGTGAAAGTGACAACCTAAAATCAATAAAAAATACTTAAACGCATTTTCGGCAGCATTAACAGCAAACGTACTCACCCAGTCCGTCTTGAGCTGCCAAGAACAGCAGAACTGCTGATAAGTATACGTGCATAATGGGAAGTTTTTTTAAAAGACCCAATCCTTGCAGGCGAATGTCGTTGATCGCTGAATTTTTCGTAGTGCTTCGTCGCTATGAATCGTTTCGCCTCGTTTCGTCCATTTTATAGCCAGGAGGGCGCAATTACTGCCTCAAGCATTATCGTGGGCGCAGCAAAAAAGACAGGCGCGGGCTTGTTTGATTTTTGCGGAAACAATTATTTTTTAGAGCGAAACCAGACCAGAAACNATTATTGTGGTATTCGCCCATGCAACTTATTGATGGAACCTCTACGTGACTCGCAAAGCGTAGACTACCGCGACCGTTCTTCCCAAGCAACGTGGCAGCAATGTGATCCAAAACCATACAGGGCAAAACTTGGATAAATTTGTTCCAGTTAGCTTTTCCGATATACAGGGTAGGACGGTAGATTCTCATGATAATTGTTTTTCGGTCAGTCGCCTTAATCATGCGAAAGTAGAACGCATCTGTGCATGGCAACCTACAAACGTAAACCTGAAACTGAAACTCGTGTTTTTGGACTGTTGCAATCGAAACTACTGCACTCTAATTATTCAATTTCTGTAAACAAGCTACATCTGGATTAAATTTTGAATTCGGTAATTTTTGCTTACTTATTATAAACGGTAAAATGAAAAATTTCTTCCCGCCAAACTTATCATCGCCCGTCGTGGCGATAATTACAACTGACAGAGCTTGTACTGACATTCCTCGGTCCACACGTAGCACGTCATAGCTACCTGATGTAATCCTGTCGCTATCAGTGATTCGCTATTTCAATTTCGTTTTCAATTAGGGCAACAAAATCAACGAATCCGCTGGAGCGTGCTACAGAGCGTTAATACTTGTCGCTCGAATTGAAAAAGTATTTTAGTTATCGCCTTAAACGTATCCAAGGGTCACTAGGTGATTACAAACGTTTATTTAAAAATCGACACCAAATGCTGTGAAAAACTGCCTGATTATTATATTTCAAAATACTGCACACGATCAAGGTGACTTTTTGGCCTAAAATTTTATTTGAATTTTATTTTGACATAAAGTATAAGACGCTGATCAAATATAACAAACAAAGCAAAAGAAAACGTTTGTAGATTAAATTGTTAGTAGGCGCAAACATAAAACACAGAACGATTTAGAGTTGTTGACAAAAAGTTTTAAATCACGCGACAGTTAATCAAGAAAATAAGGGCACACTTTTAACTGCACAACTATAAAGTAGAGAAGAAATAAAAAATATGACATAGTAATGCTATATACGTTCAGGTGTGACATCACTTATTGTGATTCTATGTTAAGCGCCACCATCAGTTGACTTGGAAGACGATGTAACGTCAGGGTAAAGCACTGCAATCAGCGCGCATTATCGAGTAACAGATAAAAAAAACGTTACTAGCTAATATTCGGTTTATCGCATTTTATTTGTCAAAAACTACTGTACGGAAACAAATCGGCAACTATAGCATTGCAGGAAAAAACTATTTTACAGCACTTGGTGTTTAACACAGTACGCCTGCCCAGCAGAGTTCAGTCTGAGTTTTACTTCCCCAGCAACCTTCAACGTCAGGTGATCCACCAACGCACTCCCTCGTCCTGGATTTCGAAGATGTTTTGCAACTACAATCGGTAAACGGACTCCACTCCCCCCAGTACGCACATTCCTTCTTGCAATACTACAAACACGGTCGTATTAAAAGGTTGTTTCTTCCACATTAAATCGAAATCGTTAAGTCACTAAACAACAGGCTGTATATCAGTATGTTGAAGGGATTGAAAATATACGCTGAATATAGCTCAACCTAGCCAAAACATAGTACGGTACGACCCAAAAAAGGACGGCTTGTTTATTCAATGCCAATACAACTAATTAGCAAAAATATCTTATGCCAGTTTGTGGAAATACGGTTCTCCTTTTTTAAAAAAAATAGTTTTTAAAAATATCTCAAATAGTCTGTGTTGTTCATAGCCGTACACACAGTTTTGAAACCACAGGCGTCAAACTAACCTGCGACTCATAACGCTCGCCAACACAAGGTGGATCGTTTCCAGTCGTACAACTTCTGTATCTCCATCTAGCACCGCTTTTTCCGCATCGTGCCCAACACGAACCCCAGGGCGACCACTCTAACCATTTACTCGTTTCCGAAGTTGGACAAGCAAGTTGCTGCGTGCAATTCCCGTTTTCTGGGTTCAGTCCGACGCAGGCAATGTTGCATTGACGATTTCTGGTTTTCTTACCCTTTCCACATGTGGTTGTGCAAGATGACCACTGTCCCCAGTCCCCACAATCCAGCTTTCCAACGCTGCAAGCCTAGCGAGCAAAAGATTATTACTTATAATTTGATAACTGTCGAGAATGTTTTTCTCATGTTTCAGTACACTTTTAGCTGTATTTTTTTTTACAATAAAAACTTTGAAATTAACTAATTTTGAAATTAGACGCTGTTCATCAGAGTTTTACAGTAAAATAACCATACTTGTGTTTCTTGGTCAGGTCCAGGACACCTAGAACTTTCGGGTGCGCCAAGTGTACAATTTCTCGTTCTTGTCTGGTTTCCCCCAAGTGAACATTCGAATCGACATTGTGACCAACTCGTCCACTGAGACCATTCATCGCCTAAAAACGCAATTCAAAAACATTTGGACGAATATTTTACGTAGGTGTTGCCATTTGACCTCCAAAAGTATTTGTTTCTCAAAAGTGTGATCGCCAGCCTTAAGTTTAAGTCAAAAGAGGTCCAACAAATCCGGCCCTTGTTAACAAAACCACACTGAGTTCGATAAATAGATCGAGTACTGGATTTTTCGGATATCGACAGACAGTTACTTTTCACATCCGCAAACGCATGTTTGCACAGTGACTCACTAAGTCCCAATCAGGCGCGAAAAACATCGAGGTATGACGTATTCAGATCTTAAAAGCAAATTAGCCTCGAGCGAGCCCGTTTTGATAAACCTTTGCAGCAGATAGCACATTTCTTGTCGGTGAATATGTTTGATAAAAACAACTTCGAGGTCAACGTCCTGGCTGGTGTATGTGTTGCAACATAAAGGAGAACGACATACGCGGACTCAGATGAGCATTATTCGTCTGAGTGTTTGACAAAACAAACTTGCATTCGTTTTTTTAATNAAAAGTTTTAAATCACGCGACAGTTAATCAAAAAATAAGGGCACACTTTTAACTTCACAACTTTGTAGTAGAGGAGAAATAAAAAATATGACATACTAATGTTTTGGGGTGACATCACTTATTGTGGTTCTGTGTTAAGCACCACCATCAGTGGACTTGGAAAACGATGTAACGTCAGAGTAAAGCATATACTACAATTAGCGCGCATTATCGAGGAACAGATAAAAAAACGTTACTAGCTAATATTCGGTTTATCGCATTTTATGTGCCAAAAACAACTGTACGGAAACAAATCAGACTGACAATAACAACTATAGCATTGTAGAGAATAAAACTATTTTACAGCACTTGGTGTTTAACACAGTACGCCTGCCCAGCAGCGTTCAGTCTGAGTTTTACCTCCCCAGCAACCTTCAACGCCAGGTGATCCACCGACGCACGCCCTCGTCCTGGATTTCGTAGATGTTTTGCAACTACAATCGGTAAACGGACTCCACTCCCCCCAGTACGCACATTCCTTCTTACAATACTACAAACACGGTCGTATTAAAAGGTTGTTTCTTCCACATTGAATCGAAATCGTTTAGTCAGAAAACAACAGACTGTGTATCAGTATGTTGAAGGGATTGAAAATATACGCTGAATATAGCCTAGCCAAAATATAGTGCGGTACGACCCAAAAAAGGACGGCTTGTTTATTCAATGCCAATACAACTAATTAGCAAAAATATCTTGTGCCAGTTTGTGGAAATGCGGTTCTCCTTTTTTTTTAAATAGCTTTTAAAAATATCTCAAATAGTCTGTTTATAGCCGTACACACAGTTTTGAAATCACAGGCGCCAAACTAACCTGCGACTCATAACGCTCGCCAACACAAGGTGGGTCGTTTCCAGTCGTACAACTTCTGTATCTCCATCTAGCACCGCTTTTTCCGCATCGTGCCCAACACGAACCCCAGGGCGACCACTCTAACCATGTACTCGTTTCCGAAGTTGGACAAGCAAGTTGCTGCGTGCAATTCCCGTTTTCTGGGACCAGCCCGTGGCAGGCAATGTTGCATTGACGATATCTGGTTTTCTTACCCTTCCCACATGTGGTTGTGCAAGATGACCACTGTCCCCAGTCCCCGCAATCCAGCTTTCCAATGCTGCAAGCCTAGCGAGCAAAAGATTATTACTTATAATTTGATAACTGTTGAGAAAAAAAATTTACCTAATTTTGAAATTAGACGCTGTTCATCAGAATTTGACAGTAAAATAACCATACTTGTGTTTCTTGGTCGGGTCCAGAACACTTAGAACATTCGGGTGTGCCAGTTGTACAATTTCTTGTTCTTGCCTGGTTTCCTTCATGTGAGCATTCGGAACGACATTGTGACCAACTCGTCCACTGAGACCATTCATCGCCTTAAAACGCAGTTCAAAAACATTTTGACGAATATTTTACGTAGGTGTTGCCATTTGACCTCCAAAAGTATTTGTTTCTCAAAAATGTAATCGCCAGCCTTAAGTTTAAGTCAAAAGAGGTCCAACAAATCCGGCCCTTGTTAACAAAACCACACTGAGTTCGATAAATAGATCGAGTACTGGATTTTTCATTTCTATGGTTGTCCCGGGTTCTAGGTGCACATTTGCAGTAATAGCGTTACCTTATTTTACTTACCAAGTCCATCGTGAGCCGCCATGACCAACAGCAATACTAATAAGTGAACCTGCATGATATTCGGTAAACCTCGTAAGCACTAGGAATATTCGTCAGGATTGGTAATTACTTTTTCGCAATAAATGCTTTCGCCTCATCCCCCCGATTTTTATTTTCGAGATGATTTAAATACTGCCATGGGCATTATCGTGTTCGCTGCCAGCGCGGTTAAGTAATTTTCTTCAGGAAAATATATTTTTCAAAACGAAACTGGATCAGAAACTGTTTTGTGAAAATGTGGAAAACGATTCATGGTGGTTGTACCAAATTACATCATTGCTGTAGCCAAACATCTTGTCTTGTTTCGATGCTTGGTTTCGGACAAATCAACTGACATAAGGCAATTAGTATGATGATTCGGATATCGACAGACAGTTACTTTTCACATCCGCAAACGCATGCTTGCACAGTGACTCACTAAGTCCCAATCAGGCGCGAAAAACATCGAGGTATGACGTGTTCAGATCTTAAAGCAAATTAGCCTCGAGCAAGCCCGTTTTGATAAACCTTTGCAGCAGATAGCACATTTCTTGTCGTTGAATATGTTTGATAAAAACAACTTCGAGGTCAACGTCCTGGCTGGTATATGTGTTGCAACATAAAGGAGAACGACATACGCGGACTCAGATGAGCATTATTTGTCTGAGTGTTTGACAAAACAAACTTGCATTCGTTTTTTTAATATCGTCAAAAAGGCCTCGAGCAACAGACGGTGATAAATATAACACATAAAAATACATTTAAAACAACAAATATTTTCCAAAAATAAAATAAAATTTCAAGTTAAAAGACAGTAGACGTCCTTCTTTGGAAACGAAAGTCGAGTCACATCACCAAACAAATCAAACTCCGCAACTTCCTTTGCACACCTTAAATAAAATGAACTCATTTAACTTAATTTATATTTACCGTCATACCATCAGACTTTGTTGATCTTTTTTAGTCGATAGGATAAGAATATGTGAAAAATATAGTTAAAAAATCTAGTGTTTGGCAAAACCTTGACTTGAAAGCTTTTCCCTCGACAGAATCTACTGCCGGGCGAGTAGTTTCGGCATTGTCTTCGGCGTCGTTGGAAATCAGTTCGACCACACGATGCGTGGCAGTTACTCCATTGACTCCACAGTGTCCAACGCGAACCATTACTACTCTTAACACCTTGACAACAGCAACAACAACAACTTTTGTTACTTCGCTTATTCAAAAATAATAATGGTTTTGATTCGGTTACCCTGGACTTTGCACTTTCCGGCGAAGCACTTTCGACTTTGCTTAGGAGGGTTTCTGCACAGCGGATCATCGTTGTGTTCACCCTGGCAACTTTTTGTTCGAACTCTGCGTGACATTCCACATGTGGCTTGACACCGCGACCATTCTCCCCACGCTGCAGGGCAGTAGTCCGGTTGGCAAAGCTGTAAAACACGTACAAATAATGTTCTATTAAGGTGTTTTCGATTAGGATTAAAAATTCGCTTGTTCTTTATGACTGGTAAAGTATAATTTTTTTCTGTTTAAGTGTTAAATATTAGTATAGGCTAAGTTTAAGTTGTATAGAGTCGTTAGTTTAGCCTCATCTTCGTCCAAAAATAAGCTCAAATTTTAAATGTTTGACAACTTACAACAAAAAATTTCCCTAAAAGAAAGCATATTTATACGTAGCCTTACAGATAAAAAAATTCACACAAATATTCAAAATGAAAAAAGGAACCAGTCCTTTGGGATTAAAACTTACTTTTATATCGTGCAACGATCCTAAACAGGGAAACTGCCCTGGAGCACCTGAAAGGCATTGTCGTCTCCTCAGCCTTGACCCTCTCTCACCGCAACGTGCCGGACAATGACCCCAAGATGACCACTGACTCCAACCGACCACACTTATGTCCCGACTCCGACCTTTGTACGTTACAAATATAATAAATAAGTAACCAACATTTGGTAAATTTTGGTCGTACTTTTAGAAGCGGTGTATATCTCCTTGTTGCATTTCTTCACGGTTTTTAGGATCGAAGATTCCGGCTTTAAAATGTTCGGCAAGCGAGCATGCCAGGGCTGACTTTTCACGTCACCTTGAGAGCAGTTTGTAACATCGGAATCACTAAACATTTATACGTTTACAATGCAAATAAACACATGCTTTCATGTCGGAAAGATTTTACCAGTATATAACATGTGTATCAACAAAATCCGCAATGGACAGAAAATCCAAAGGCTTTCGCGATGAAGACTTAAAGACGTCGGTCGTTTTGGCGAATGATTTTTCTGCACAGTCGCTATATTTGTTAAGCGCCATCTGCTCGGCGCTAGGTCGCATCAAGTTCTTCGAAATCTTTTTCTTTTTCTTTCCGTACGTGTACCAAATATGACGCGTGGTTTTTACTAAAAAAACGTCTATGTTATTCATGCAAGGCAGGATATAGAACATAACGTTTGCTGCTGCGTAGCCTGAATATTTTGTTAAAATTTTTTCTTTAAGATGATTTTGAAAATGGAATTTAGGAAACTTTAGCAAGCTTACCTGACGGGCAGCAGAAACGAACTTGATAATCCAAACATCTTTGCCCGTTGCTCTGTTCGCTGTTTTTGCATGACAGGCCTCTGGAAAGGCTAAGGTTAACGCTTTGTTGGGCGAGCCTATAATGAGTGCCGTCGACAAGGGTCGCCTGAATTTCGCTTGGATATTGACAAATTTCGGGGTGGTGATGTCGTAGAATTGAGAAAATTTCGAAATCACCTGCATCGTCCGGTGAATGGTCGTTGTAATACGGAGTCCAATCGCTTTTTGCACATTTAGATGTTATGTCTGAAAAAGAAATGTTTGAAACCAAGTGTGACGTCTTTTAATTCCTCTCATTGCCTTAGCTTTACAGAAATTTAATGAGTTCGGAGACTTTATAATTTATGATTTTTTCTTAAATATACGTAATACTTAGGGTTCCTTAGGTCTCGAAAAAACAAAAGTCAAAGGAATTCTCAAGATTTCTCGTCAAATTTAGGTCTCGATTCTCAAGCAAAAAAACACATATTTTCGAGAAAAATATACCACTTGCTAAAGGTAAAACGTTCTAAATACAACAGGTTTTCTTGAAAAAAATTTTTTTTAGCCCAAACGACGATTTCCATTTGCTTCGGTCGTTGTCGTTGTTTAGCAGTTTCGTTCTTTTTTGTTGTCGAGTGTTTTTTTTGTCATGGCCAATACGGCATTTAGTGACTTAATTTCCGCTGTGCAAAATTATATGGCATTTTTACGACGATCGTTGAGAGCAGAGTCATAGTGTTTTCTATAGACTTTGGTTGTGGGTCAATAGTAGCTACAAACACGTCAAAAATTGCCAGTTAAAAAATAGTGACGAAAATTTCGAGATTCTGGAGATCTCGAGAATTAAATTTTAAATTTCTCGTTAGAAAGAAAAAAGTCGAGAAGTAAAGAAACCCTAGTTCTGTTGACACATCACTTGCCGTTGTTTGAGCAACAGACGCATAAAACGTTTTAAAATATAAATACAACGAGGCGTGTTTGTTTGAATCGCTATCGAGAGTTGTTTACGACCAATTTAAAAACAAGCATCTTACACTCGTAAATACAGAATTATTGTAAAAACGATCGTCCACCTCTTCCGACATCCACGCAACACGCCGTATCGCGGCACAACGCCCTTACCTTGCGGACAGCAATACCTCGTCATATAATCGAGGCAGGGGCCCTTCTTTTGCCGAGCATTGACGCAAATTAATCCAGATAGCGGATTTACAGCAACGGTTTGATTGGTTTCAGAGTATTGAACTCCTGATGACGCCACACGGGCATCTATGGCGGTGGGTTGGTCACAAATTCGCCCCGGAAATTCGCCTTTTACGTAGTCGAGCAATTCATTGTCTCCACTCGTCTTTGGGTCGTCGCGGTTAAAAAACGATGTCCATCCTCCAATACGGCAGGTTGGGTCGTTTGTTGTTTCGGGAGCTGCAGTGAGACCGAGAGGTTGAGTGTTAGTCTTAGATTTCAATGGAACAACGAGTGGGAAGCCGTTTTTAATGGATGGAACATGATTTATTTTATACAATTAAGGGTAGCCTTTATCCAAAAGGAAAAATATTAAAAGAAAAACTTGTAAAAGGCACAAAAAAATGTATTGGTTACTTTAAATGTAATTGCCATCCAATAAATGTAATTACAGTTTGATTTGAGAGAATGTTTCACGAAACGTATATGTACCATTTTTGAGTTCAGCAAATTCTTTTATACAATCCATGCTTGCGTTGTACAACGCCGAGCCGTTTTCTAAATAAGCTACAATGGCTTCCCTCCAGCAGGAAACTGTATCGCCTCCTTCTGATAATCTGCATGATAAAAAAATGTTTGAAAGCTCTAGGTTTGTTACAAATTAGCTTTCCACACACCGGCATTCCTGACTCTCGAATTTGTCGTACCACGTGGTGTAAGGACGGAAAAATCGACGATTGATTGCCAAGATTCACGAAACGGAGAAGTCTTGTAAAAATGAAAAAAATGTGGCTTGTTTCTGATTAATTGACGCAACAAAGAGAAAGTGATTTTAATGTGAAAATCGTACACAAGTATAAACTTCTTTTAAAACAAAATCTTTTTAGTGTCATATTACAGACCACAATTCAAGGCCACTTAATTGATTTTATGATTGTAAAGACAGCTGACTTTCCCACCTTTTCGAGCAAACAATCGGAGAAGAAACTTCTCAGCTCCCGGCTGTTTCGAATTTTCTCCTGTCCTGAATCGAAACCGATCTCTCGCTTGATGAAGAACCTCGGTGCGTGGCAACCTAAAAAAAATCCTCAACTAAAACGCGAAGTTTGGAATCGGCTGTATTCGCAAATCAAATGTTTGTAATTTGTTTGAAAGGCTCTGAGCAAGCTATATGTACCATATACAGGATGTACGTTTAATTTAAAAAAAGTTTAAAATCTGTTGTTTTTTTACACCTATTCGTAAATAACTTTCAAATAAATGCAATGTTTCTTTTGCACACAGAACCTACCGTATGCCGTCGTGGCGATAAACAATACCTGGACAAGCCTTCGAAGACATTCCTTGACGCTCACGTAACACCTCATCTCTACCTAATGCAATCCTGTCAGTTGCAGTGATTTGTGGTTTCAATGCAATGTCGCGTTATAAACGCAGTACAAATACACAACTTGGCCGCGGGGCCGATGTGCCTTATCACACCTCACTTTGCTCGAATCGCCGATTAGAAACCTCTATGCGCCCCCTGATCGGTATAAAGGCGATGGTAGTGCACACTGCCGACCACAATTATCACAATTATTGCTATGTAGGCTTATTGCGGTAATCAAAAATGCCGAAACTTTGTGACATAAACGGCGGATAACAACGGACATCCGAGAACCGGGATAATTATATTTTCATACGCATTGGCTAAGAGAGGAATGCAAATTTTGCATACTGTTTGTGAGCATAGAGTTCACTTTCAATCAACACCGGGAAATGAATTGTGACGTTTTGACTAATGTTAAAGGATTTACATAGCATAAGCTAAGCATGGCAGAGAATATTTAGGTATCAGTTGTTTATTGCACAGTTGAAATAGTTACATGAGTTTCACCGGCTAGCAAAATATTTTTTTACAATTTAAACAAAGTCGGGCAAATATTTGATCTTTTTAAGGCTCGTCGATACTTCGAGTTTAATTTATAACTTACCGCTAGATGACACTACAGAACACTACCCTCAAGTCTGCAGGCTATTTCAGGTAAATTTTGCTACACCACTTTTACTTGCCTGCCGCATGAGAAATAAAATATTTCCCGCAGAAATTGACGCCCCATGATAGGTTTAAATATTATTTTTGTAAGATGTTAAGACGATATGTGCCTGGAAAGGTAACAAAAAACGATAGAGAAAGAGAAAACCACTTTATACACGGATCAACATTAAAAACGTACAAAAAGTTTTCATAACACGCAGATATTCGGCCTCAAAATTAGCTTAGGGTTGATCCCAACAGGTGCGTTTTATATCTTTCGAAATCTGAAAAAAATTATTACCAGTGGGAAAAAATGTGTTCAAATATACGATACAGAATGACTGATAAATGTTTCTATCGTCCACAAGATTTACGATCGGTTAAGATTTAGTAAAAAGTAACCACGTAACGGTTCACAGAATGAAGGATAAGCATGCCGATTTTAACTGTAAGTTGGAAAAGTTGTATGATGATAAAAATAATAAATAATGCATGAATTCTTTTTTGCGAATACATCGCCTGCTGTGTAGGGCATTAACATTATTGGGTTGATTCATATCATGACGTTGAGGAAAAAATTGACTTGCCTCAGCCGAAAATACAAGAGGTTCCGTAGCACAGTTGGTTTTCCTCTGCAGTGCCTGGACATCCACCTCCAAGACACGCCCTAAAGAGCAAATGTAAAGCACGTAAGTTAAACATTGCATTTGACAACAAGTTGGATTGGTTAAAATTCTGAAGCTGATAAACACAAAAGCATGCAGTAGGAGTTCAACCTGATAACTGTTTTGGATTTATTTTCAGATCGAGTCTTGTGCATGTTTTTGAATCACGCAATGTGTTGTCAACAAAGTTATATTGACAGGCAGCATAGAGACAAAAAAGCTACTGCTAGCGAACTACCTTGTCCTTCTTCGCAATCCTGAACCACAGGACCTGGAACAGCCCGACCACTCTCCCCATTTCAGCCATGACCCAGCACCAACGCCCTTGCTTTGTATTCGACCACGTGAGCAGGCTTGATCACACTCCAAATATTCTTCCACCTCACCAAAACACGTTCCGCTTCCCGGCGCCCCCCCAACACATTGCCTTGCCCTTTTTTTCCATCTGCACTCACTCCAATTTGACCAAGAAGCCCACTGGGGCGGCGGGCACAACCCCCTTCCACAAGGCTGTGTCTCCTGCTGCTGGCCTAGGCAGCCAACATCCCCGGGGGATCCGTTTATGCACGACCTAGTTCTCATCTGAGTGGCCGTTACGCTACCACAGGTCACTTGGCAAGAACTGAAGGCTGTCCAGGTAGACCAGCGGGGACACGGTTGCTGCGCACAACCTCGACTGTCGGACGTAAGTTGTCCCCAACCGTCAGCGTAACATGATGGAAACCCAACGCATTGTCGCGTTCTTCGTCGCGAACCACCACCGCAAGTTTGAGAACACGGACTCCAAAACGTCCAATCATCAAAGACACCTGTAAATAATGGACACATTTGTTTTGTACGTTAGTAGAATTTGAAACAAGCCTACGTTTCCTTGATTTCGCAATGCAGTAAGCATTTTCTCTCAAGGGTCTAATTGTGCGTTGCGGCAATACCACAAAGTAATATGTCCATGATGCTCAACCAGTGTGCGTTCTTGGATTTGTTGCTAATCGCTATCGCAAGTCCCTAAGTCTATTCAGAAGAATCAGAGAGATAGTATGGGGAACAAGAAAATGGATCTTGGGATTCTTGGGTTTAGTTTACATCGCTTAGGGACAAGATTAACATCGCTTAGAAAAACCACCAGCGCAACTACGAGACTATCGATATAATTGTGTTACGTAAGAAGTGCGAATCACTAGCAGAAAAACGCCATGTCTGTAGTTGATAACGAAGTCGGTAATTTTAAGTTTGTAAAAAACGTATTCGAACTGTATGGAAGTAA
>QXVZ01031489.1:0-11965 GCA_008931825.1 Phallusia fumigata
TTGGGGGGGCGGTGGTATGTCAGTGGGTTTAGGGTTTGCAGGCACAAGGCCAATGTAATAGAGTTTTTTTGGTTAGCTCAAATATGCCCAGAAAACCCGGTAGGTTCTAAGATACTCGCGTCTTTTGCGCGGCCTTTTTTCGTGCGCACCGCGGTTGCAGCTATTCCAAGACCAAACGTTTTCATGGCATGACTTCTTGTATGTCACTTACACGCGGGGCATAAACCAGTCACAGGTGTCAGTTGGGTAGCGGTTATGTACTGTTATAAAACTCTAAATGAATACGTTTAGAGGTGCTTCCAAACTCCACCGCCATGACTTTATACGATCTAAATCAGGGGTGTGCAACCTGCGGAACAGAAATTGTGCGGCCCGCGGAACAATTTCAGTGCTCAATTTTTTTATCCTTGGCGTTACAACGCCACAAGGAAAGTAAAGCGAACAACGCAAACGGCATTCCGTTGTAAACAATCCAGATCTAAGATCATCGGTGCATTTTGTTTCCGCTCACGGACGAGATATTTTTTCTAATTTGGCCGGCGGGCCGTGCGAGTGTGTACAGAATTAACCAGACAAATCGCACACCCTTAGAGTTCCAGGCAAATGGACAAGAAAAAATGAAATGTGCATTTGCGATAATGTTTTAATTTCTGGCGACATCTAGCGGGCCAGAATAAAATATTTCGCGGGTCATAGTTTGGCCATCTCTGGTTAAATACTTACATCATTTTATCGAACTCATAAAACCTGTCTACATACATTACTTTAACCAACTTACCAAGTCGCTGTTCGTGTTGGCATCTCCGCTCATAGTGATGACGGCGTAGTCGTAATCAAAAGTGTTGGAGTTGTACTGAGGATGGGGGGTGAACACCTGCTGGTTATATCTCTGCTCTGGAGATCTGTAGTCGTTTGCACCGAGTCCGACTGTTGCTACTCTGCGCAAAAATCCGCATGTTTTCTTTCATTTGCAGGGGAAGCATATTTTTATTTAAAATATGCCTTAATTTTCAAGACACGTTTTCGCCCAAGTTGTCTGGCAATAAATCGAGACAAGAGAGATAACACATGAAACGTCATAATATTTAAACAAAAGCTTTGCCACCTGTTCGACTTTAATAGGCATTACTGTAACGCCTCTAATCGCGATCCGCTGATTGCAACAAGCCAGCTAACAATTTGACGTCGTTATTTTTACGTAAAAGTGTGGAGTCCTGACGACGTAGATGCGACGTCCAAAACTACGTCGTACAACTACGTTATCTACACATACGAACGTTTAAAATTTCGATTTTGAAACGTAACTTACGACGTTATTTTTACGTAAAAGTGTCGACTCCAGACGACGATTTGTACACATGTCGGTTTTGTACTGCAGTTGCGCATACATAATTGGTGACAATAATAGTTTACAGAAATGTGCTTCATAGACTATGTTTTGAAGTTGTGTTTCTTAAAAGTTTTACTTTTTTAACCTCGGACCACACAGATTACAAAATTGTTGTACATCTAATTCACCAAACAAACTTATTTTGTGAACTTTTGTAGTTACTCGCGGCTTTGTGGAGAGATGCTATCAGTTAAAACCTAATTACTTTCATTTCAAAAGAGCTTTGCAAAATTTAAATCTGACACCCTTCCATGTAAAAGTATTGGGCTTCACTTACGACAACTGACAGTGAGCGGCGGTCATGACATGTCTTGTAGAAATGAGAGATCCACCACAGAAATGAGATCCACTGGATCTCTGTAATGTCGCCTGTGCATGCGAAGAAGAATGGATTAAAATAAATAATATAAATTGAGCAAGTTATTATACACCCATGGGAATTTCTTATTTCTGGCATCTGCAGTGAAGCATGTGGGCTGTTTAAGCCAATTTTACGCCGCTTAATTCTAAGACTAAAGCACATCGTACACTTTAAAGTTTAGAAATTCATTCAATTGGGAAACGCAATCAACAGCGTATAATGACGAGCAACCTAAGGTGTCAACTTTAGCCAGCTCTTACTGGTATTGTTTAAAGCATGAATGCTTAACAGATCACAAAATCTGAGTGCCAGGAACGTGTGTTGGAAAAACTGAACATTTTTTCCTATTTGTTTTCGTGTCAAAATTTTACTGGAGGTAAACGCAAGTAAACGAAACCTTTCCTTGCTTGTTTAGAACTATTTACAAATACATGCTGCGAGATATACAAACCGAATTGATAAACGGTGTAGTATACGTAATAAAATCAAGTCGCCAGAGGATTATAAATACCTGCCATGGGAATTCCCCGACAGCCGCATCTTGTCCATTCACAATTCTTGTCGATTGACCAATTCCAAATGGATGGCGAATCTGATTGAAAGGGAGCGCTGTGGATGAGCGCAACAAATATTCTCGTAAGGTAATGATTTATTAGTATATTCGGTGTTATATGACAGGGGTGGCCAATTGGGCAACGCATGGCGTCGAATAATTTTTTTAATCCTGCACGATCGACTGGTCGGCAATAAAGTCACATTTACAACAAGAAATAGACAACCACACAAAAACTAATTTCACTGTGGCGGCTGTTTTATTTTGTATCGAGAGGCCACACAGCAGATACGTAATCATCCGTTTGATGACGATTTTTCCACTTGCAAGTATTTGCAAAAGTTAGAAATCTCGTAAAGCCAACACAAAATCTGACGCGTTCGACGAGTTAAGACAAGAAGATCGACTGGTGGATCGCGACCAACGTGTTGGCCACAACTTTTATACGAGATTAAGTCGCTAAAGTAGCCTGTCGTCGTACAAATACGTTTTAATAAGGTTCCGAAAATTGTCATTTTGCATCGAAAATATATTCACGGACAGAAAACTTTTTTAGCCATCAAACTTACCGAGTGCGCTGGACAAAGTCAAAACCGCGACGATCTGAAACAGCATAGTAACCTTTTTTTCACTACGAATGCAATGAAGTAACTTTCCATAGTCCACCGCCGTTTTTATGCTTTGCGAACTAGTGGGTGTCTTAGGGGCGTTGGTCATAACGCGCGTGAACGCGGACACCTGCACATGGCTCTATCTTCGGACGAGTTTAGACGATATAATGCAATATACGTCTGCCGACTTTCCCACAACATTTTTGCAACGTTAACGTTTTTTCTTGCCTTGTGCTGGTGGCACTGATGGCTGTAAGGTACGGTAAGTACTAAGTTATACGTACCACGTACCTTGTTACAAACGGCGTAGTGTACGACCGTATTGTACCTTTTGGTAATTTTTGCTGCGTACCGTACCGCACTGCCACCCATTGTAAAGGATAGGAAACTGTACGGTACGTATTGAGTTGTGCGTATTACGTACCTCGTTATAAACGGCGTACTGCCACCGTACAGTGAATTTGATGATTTTTGCTGCGTAACGTACTACCGGCCTTGGCAGGTGGGGTCGATGAAGAAAAACTAACATTGCATTCAGATTCGAAAGAGAGTTTTAATTCAAATTTAAAAAATGAAAACTTTTGTTTGTGCAAAATTTATTTTTACCGGCCACGCAAAAACTTTTTACGATTTCCAAATCTAATTGTCGTTGAAAGGAAAAGTTTATCGTTATACAGTGGTGTATAAACTGTAGCTGCCAGGCATTGCATTAACTTGCTACGGCTATTCTGGCAAATGTATTTTTCGTACCGACGTTTCGACGTCCTATTTAGGTCGTCTTCCTTATGGTGAATAACACTTAACAGACGAAAAACGAAGAGCTTAGAATAAAAAATTAACGCACGCACGCATTGACAACACACAACGAACGATAATGGTCGCACTGAAGCAACAGGCCTTCTAATACTTAAACAAAACAATGGTGTGTCATATTGGATAAAGCATCGATTTGTACATTAAGGGGGATTCACACCAGACGCGGTTAACGGTTGCGGCTGGCGATGCGTAGCGGCTGTGGTTGTGGGCGGATTTTTCGCGCGACGCTTGAAGCGGCAGAGGGCTTCACATCAGCAGTGCGGTTGCGGCAAATCATGTTTTAGAAAACTAAGTCAATGTACTTGCCAATTTGAGTGTCTCTATAAATCGTTGATGGGGAATTTAAGTTTGTACTACTTTGACACTAAGCACAANTTCACTACGAATGCAATGAAGTAACTTTCCATAGTCCACCGCCGTTTTTATGCTTTGCGAACTAGTGGGTGTCTTAGGGGCGTTGGTCATAACGCGCGTGAACGCGGACACCTGCACATGGCTCTATCTTCGGACGAGTTTAGACGATATAATGCAATATACGTCTGCCGACTTTCCCACAACATTTTTGCAACGTTAACGTTTTTTCTTGCCTTGTGCTGGTGGCACTGATGGCTGTAAGGTACGGTAAGTACTAAGTTATACGTACCACGTACCTTGTTACAAACGGCGTAGTGTACGACCGTATTGTACCTTTTGGTAATTTTTGCTGCGTACCGTACCGCACTGCCACCCATTGTAAAGGATAGGAAACTGTACGGTACGTATTGAGTTGTGCGTATTACGTACCTCGTTATAAACGGCGTACTGCCACCGTACAGTGAATTTGATGATTTTTGCTGCGTAACGTACTACCGGCCTTGGCAGGTGGGGTCGATGAAGAAAAACTAACATTGCATTCAGATTCGAAAGAGAGTTTTAATTCAAATTTAAAAAATGAAAACTTTTGTTTGTGCAAAATTTATTTTTACCGGCCACGCAAAAACTTTTTACGATTTCCAAATCTAATTGTCGTTGAAAGGAAAAGTTTATCGTTATACAGTGGTGTATAAACTGTAGCTGCCAGGCATTGCATTAACTTGCTACGGCTATTCTGGCAAATGTATTTTTCGTACCGACGTTTCGACGTCCTATTTAGGTCGTCTTCCTTATGGTGAATAACACTTAACAGACGAAAAACGAAGAGCTTAGAATAAAAAATTAACGCACGCACGCATTGACAACACACAACGAACGATAATGGTCGCACTGAAGCAACAGGCCTTCTAATACTTAAACAAAACAATGGTGTGTCATATTGGATAAAGCATCGATTTGTACATTAAGGGGGATTCACACCAGACGCGGTTAACGGTTGCGGCTGGCGATGCGTAGCGGCTGTGGTTGTGGGCGGATTTTTCGCGCGACGCTTGAAGCGGCAGAGGGCTTCACATCAGCAGTGCGGTTGCGGCAAATCATGTTTTAGAAAACTAAGTCAATGTACTTGCCAATTTGAGTGTCTCTATAAATCGTTGATGGGGAATTTAAGTTTGTACTACTTTGACACTAAGCACAAATTTGACACAAATTTATCTACTAACAAAACTACTTACAACTACCAGCAATTAATCACAACAAGCCGAATATACCCTACGAATACAACGTTTTGCACCCAGAAAACCACCCAACAAGCTTTGCGACTGACGGAAAAGTTGGTTTGCCGTCAGCCGCTTGAAGCTGAACACGAAGCAGTAAACAGTTGTGGTTTTGGTGCAACGTCACTCCCTCCAACCACATTTATTTTAGGCCCACAAGCAAACAGATGGACTCTGCGTACACATTAAACGACTAAGTATAGCAGACATGCTGTAAATTTTCCCACGGCGTCGTGCAGTGAAAAATGACGATCAACGATTGGTTGAAATTTCAGGATATAAACGATTTCTGCTTCTTTTGTCTACATTCTGTTGACTACTTCTACAATCATGAATTACCTCTGTTTTGTTGTTCTCCTTGCTGTTGCATCAGGTAAGCTTTCGGAATAAATTTTGGTGACGTAGTTTAACGGTGACGTAACGCATGGTGACGTACTCCTTATTGTGTCCAGCTGATATAACCTTAAGATATGAGTGTAGTAGAAATTTTTTTCACGGAGTACATGTGAAGTTGGCAGCCCTTGCAGCGTATCTAGCGAAGCTAAGTAACTATAGTTGGCTAACATGCTGCTGATGGTGCAATAAGTTTTGGAGTTTGTAAAGTTATTTTGTTTTCAGCCAAACCGTTTGAAAGGCAAGTCCAGCCACTCTTCTCCGGATCCGAGCGGGTTGTTAACGGACAAGACGCGGTTGCCGGTGCCTGGCCGTGGCAGGTGAATAAATGTTAAAATATGGTACAAGTGTGATACGTGGCACTCTTTTATGTGAATACTGTAATATAGGTAAGATTGGTTGTCTGCTGTACGTTAAGGCCACAGTAAATCCTATCGTTGAACCAATTCGAACACAGAAAAAAGTGACCTTACCAAACTGCAATGGGGCAGCAGCTAGGTGGCTAAACGATGAACCCATTGTGAGCATAACGCATTCTGGCGTTGTCCGCAAACCGTGGACAAAAGTATAACCAACGAACAAACAAATGTAATATATTGTTGTGTTACATTGAAAGTTTTTTCATGCAAACTTAACTAAGAAATGTGTAATATGTGAAACTACATTCCAAGGAGTTAAGTCCAGTTTTCACACGGGCATAAAAATGCACTGTGTAATTGCGGATTGTTTGTCACAGGCGTCACTCCAACGCAACGGATACCATTTTTGTGGTGGCTCACTTATTGCCGCTGGCTACGTCATGACTGCTGCCCATTGCGAAGACACGTGAGTACGTTTTCTATTGTGACGTCACGGGTGCAAATCCCAGGGGAACGTGGGGTAGGCCATGTCCCACCCAAAAAATTTTGTTTGTGGGGATTCCTGTTCATTTGTCCTCCCCAATATTTTGGATTCGATTGTGCCCAAAAAAAATATACTGATATAATTTGTTGAATAAAGATGAAACTCAAAATCTAAATATACTGTTAAAAGCGGGTTCAAATCTGGTTTACTGTACCATTATAACGAGTTACCCATTAAACCCATTATTTGTGACATAAAAACATGTATTGTGACGTGGTAATTTTTCGTCAATCAATATGACGCCATTTACACAAAAACTAGTCACAAAAATCAAAAGTTTCCCAATAATTACAATGAATTTTCGCCACTGTGTGACGTAATAAGTTTTGCGATTCTATTTGTTTTGTCAACAGTTCAATCAGTGTGGGACTTGGTGGGGTCAATTGGCAGAGTTTGGAGCAATATATTTCCTCGTCTGAATTCACTGCTCACCCTCAGTACAACTCCAACACCTTTGACTACGATTACGGAATAATAACACTGGTCAGCAATGCGAAGTTGGACGACAATGTAAGTCCTTGTAGGAACTTATTACAGGTTCAATACTGGCAAACGAAGTTTTCGGATATTGTGACTCTGCATGCATGTAAAACACAAAGCTGATTTAAGCATGTTTAGTGAGAGAACGTAGCAACAAAATGAAAATGTATTCCCAACAGCAACAGCACAAACGCACCCATCTGTTGCCTCTCTGTGGTTAAATACACAAAGTTTGTTTGTAATCAGCTTCTGACAAATGTAATGTCGCAAACTAATATGTGAAAAACTATTGCAAATAGCAATTGGCTTTGGTACATTTAGTGTGTACAATTCGCGGTATAAAACAGTCAACAAGTGCATACAAGCCAGTACCTGTAAAGCATTTTGTACCTTGTTTCAAAACGCTTTTGTCAACACACGGAAAAGCGGCACAAAGTTACTTTTCGCGGTAAATGAAAAACGGCTTAACAACTGCGCACTTTGACGGTTGGCTTTGTCAATAACGTTTTGCGTTCTAAAAGTCTTTTTTTTCTTTTACCGCGACAAGAGACTTTTCGCCGCTTTTCCGAGTCATTCCTGATGATAGCAACAGCGTTTGTCGAAACGTAGAAAATGTTTCACGCACAAGTACTGGCTTGTATCTTCTTATTGGCACCTGGGACAATTTCGAACAGGGAAAGACAGTTTAGTCCCACTAAAGTAGCGCAAATGCACATACAATTAGATTCGGACAACTTTTGGGATTAGGTTACTCAAAACTGTATTTGAGGAATAGTTGATAATGATGTTGGCCCCCTGTATTTAAGGTTGCAGCCGCTAAACTTGTTGAAGCTGGTAAGGAATATGACTCAGGAACCCCAGCCACTGTAACTGGATGGGGATACACTAAGAAAAATGGAAATGGTAAGTTTATATGTGCAGATCCAGCTCTCGCCAACCATGTTTACGGTTTTGCGAAATAGCATTGATTTTGTTTGTTTCATTTTTATCCTCGAGAGGCGGAACAACCCTTAAATGCTTTATGCTCGCAATGAGCCCGCCGTCGAGCCTATCTGCATTACTGTAGTTCCATTGGATCATTTTTCATTTTATTTTTTTTTATTTTTTTAAAGTTGATGACTTCAATTTAGGAGATAATTGCCTAAACATGCTACTGCAAATCGTAAAAAAGACATTTTCCTCTGAAATCATCACGCCTCGAGAAACATAATTTATTTCAATATTTTCACGAATAATTACTAACATTAATAGTTATAATTGGCGAATTCTTCATTCAGTCTGTGTTAGTCTGCATTTCATTCAGTCTGCATTTTACAAAACAGGATTATAAACAACTAAAGGGAACATGTTTATTAAAGAAGTTTTTAACTCCATGGCAATGTTTGTCGCCAGGTGGCGGTGTTGTGCCAAACACTCTCCAGGAAGGGGCTGTCCCTCTGATGTCACAAGAGGAATGTCAGACAGCTTGGGGTGCAAACTCCATCGAGATCACCGACAGGATGCAGTGTGCTGGTGGGCAGGATATTGGCTCCTGCAACGTAAGTATAACGTCATCGCTGCATGACGTCATACAAGCTTTCCAGTTTGATGTTCTGTGATAAACTTCACGCTAAAACAGATCTGTGATAGAAAATGCCTAGAAAAACTATCGCGTCGTAAAAAAGTATCAAAAATGTCAAATCAAAAATGACAACACATACACCGCTTGCTCTTAAAAACACAAACTATTGCCCAGGTCTGACTCACTTCTTATCGATCAGGTGACGTAATAGTCTTTTTTGAGTCTAATTCGCCTTTTATTGCCCAACACATGCGTATGTGCTTTTACGTTCCTCATTGCCTTTAAGAAGACCACCTACACAGAAGGTTTAGCCGTTGGAACTGTAAATGCAACCCAACTGGCGAATTTATTGTAAAACATTTCTTTTGAAAGCAATGTTTCATGTTTAAACGCAGGGCGACTCCGGAGGCCCTCTTGTGGTGGTTGACGGTTCACAGTACGTTCTTATCGGAGCTGTGTCGTGGGGAAGCACTTCTTGCTATACGTATTTACCCTCGGGGTACGCGAAGCTCTCTGTAGTGCGTTCCTGGATCAATGGAATCGCAAAAGTTTAAACGATGATCCAAAATACAACAACGTACCAGATCTATGTTTTCACGTTTTGATCCTTATATACAGAAGGCCTGTATTCCAGCTCGGTAGATAAGACCTTGTCGAAAGACCAGGTATAAGGTTACAAGACGGATTGTTAGTGTTGAGAGTAAGCGGTTGTCGCAGCTAGTTTAAGAAAAGGGCTTTCCTCGCTACCACGAAAATTTTATTTATATTACCCAATGTATCAGCCAATTGACCGCGCGGCTGATTGCAACAACTTTTGATATTTATGTGATCTAATATTTGGCGATGTTGCACTTTCGTCCGAAACGTGCATGGTTGTTTTAGTTTTAACTGGAAACACAAAGTTACAACAATTTTAGCTGAATCGTGTATTTTGGAGGTTAGGTGGTCGTGGGTTTACTGTTTAAGAACATTTAGACCCTCTGGATTTGTAATCAGTGCCCTGTGTTCTCATATAAAACCAATAAATAAACAAAAGAAAGGAAAAAACCGTTTCCTCAGCATTGTTGTTCCTTTTTTACAATTGAAGGAAGGTTGTTTTTTGGCCGAAGTTCCCTTATTTTGTTATTCTTATCACGAACTTGTTATAAATCTTCAAAATTCATTTCAAAACGATTTTAGGTTATTTTTTTCACATTGGTTTCCTGATGTGCATAATTGGACAAAAGTACAGATTTGTACGTTTTTTTGAACCTTGTTTCTTTATGCTTGTAAATTTTAGGTTAGAATGTCTAACTAAAAATCGCGGTATTTGTCACCAAACTCTTATCCAACGACATCAAATTCGTGGACACATTATACATTCTTGATTTTATTATTCGAATTAGGATGTAGAATCACGATGATGTCATATCCAAGACAAGTCTTGAATGCTTAACCAACAATAGAGTCGATCCATGCACGTCCAGCACTGATCTTGGCATAAGCGGATGGTGCTGTGTTGGAGCAAGTGCTGCTGCCCCAGGAGACAGCTCCGATGAGACGGTAACCGCTGGCCACGCTGGCGTCAGCGACAACGAGTGGTCCACCAGAGTCGCCCTGTCAAAGAACGCAGATTGAATACGATATACAAGATTTTTTATGTGACCTAGATTTCGTCCTAATGAAGTGACGTTTTGTTTTGCAGTTAAGTAGCACCAAGAGTACGAAAAGATAACAACCAACTGCTCGCTGCTTTGGTAGTGACCTACTGAAGATATATGCTGGTACGCAAGCATTAACCTCTCAGCCATTACAACATGGGAAAATCTCAGAAATTTTACGTTGCTTTAAAAAATTAGAAATCGGAACCACCTATTTTATTATTATGCACAAAGTCTTTGCTCATTGATCTTACCATGCAAGATGAGGCACCTCCGTTGCCAGCAGCGCACTGCATGCGATCGGTGACGGTGATGGTACTTCCCCAGTATGCGTTGCAGTCATCCTCAGAGACAAGAGGAATTTGTGCAACCTGCATAGTGTCCGGAATGGTGGCTGTAAAAAAATATATCTTTGTGTTACAGGAATCCAGCTGTTAAAATAATCTCATGGTGCAAAACAGACGGTATTAAAGTTACATTTTAAGTCTAAAATTAGAATTAAATTAAATTTTTTTAAATTAGCATTGTTTTTTTGCGGGGTTCGAACCCGGACGATGTCTGCATATGGGTCTAGCGCCTCAGCCCATTCGACCAAGCGCTTAGCATATTTTGTAGTAATACCTGGGAAACGGATGATGTAACCCCATCCAGTGGTGGTTGCCATGGTACCGCCGGGATACTCGGCTCCTGCATCTGCAAGTTGGACAAGTCCGACCTGTGCAATAATCATTGCGTCTTATCATGTCATCCTTTACTTCTCAATTAAATGCATCAAATATGACAACAGACTGTTCAGGTTTACATAATGGACTTTAACTATTCTTAATGATGCAATATACTTACGTTGGCATTCAATGTGGCTGGGGTGGAGACGATTACAATACCGTAATCGTAATCGTAGGTTTGGTCATTGTACTGGGGATGAGCCAAGAAGGACGACACGGGCAAACTTTGTTCTGGGCTTTGCCACTGAATTGATCCAAGGTTGGCAGTGACACCTCTGCAATACATAGACAGCTTCAAAACAAACAATAATGTCATTGAGTTGGCAGGCTCGGGGAATTTTTTGTTTTTAGAATTCATAAAGCTCCAGAGTTACATTGAGGGGGTCTGAGCGGCTGGGTAACTTTAAGTGAACCTGCAACTCTTTGTTTTACAGATCGATCTAAAACAAGGTAAGGAAGCATAAATTACATTTTTGGCTTGGGGCATTTGTTCCCTTTTCACCCATTCACCCCCTCGCCCCAAAAAGTAGGCCCTCGCATATAGCTTTACAAACACTGACAAAAAGTAGCTGCAGAAACGCAAGAAAATTTAAACACAAAACCGAAAAAAAATTACGATTGGTAAACGGAGCAGTGAGCAGCCGACATCAAGTATCCAGTGGAAATGAGAGACGCTCCGCAGAAGTGGCTTCCGAAACGTTGAAGGGATGCCTACAATACAAAGCCATTACTTGATTATTAGAACGCCTTTATTACTAGAGCTGTTTTTAGTATTTGTGGGAACTCGTACTGTAAGGTCAGCTTTCACAGCTGATCCTACGTTAGTCAGATCAGGCATAAAATGAATGAAATAAATGCAATAGAATTTTTCATTAAAAGCCAAAGAAATGTTTTTGTCCAACTA
>QXVZ01031494.1:0-11859 GCA_008931825.1 Phallusia fumigata
AAATGGATCAAATTGTTAAACAATCTCCGAATTGGGGGGGGGGGGGGGGGGGTGTTTAACATGTCATTGTGGTGCAATAATCGATGTGTTTTACTCGATAGCCCTAGCAGTTACCCCACTAGCCCCCCAAAATGGGTCAATTTGTTAAACAATCTCCAAATTGGATAAAATTTGGACAGTTTGTATAACATGTCGTTGTGGTGCAATAATCGATGTGTTTTACCCCATAGCCCCAGCAGTTACCCACTAGCCCCCTAAATGGATCAAATTGTTAAACAATCTCCGAATTGGAAGAAATTTGGACAGTTTGTACTACATGTCATTGTTGTGTAATAATTGATGTCTTTTACCCCATAGCCCCAGCAGTTACCCAACTAGCCCCCTATAATGAGTCAAATTGTTAACAATTATCTGAATTGGATGAAATTTGGACAGTTTGTTGAACATGTCATTGTGGTGCTATAATTGATGTGTGTTTTACCCCAAAGCCTCAACAGTTGCCCCACTAGCCCCCTAAAATGGGTCAAATTGTACCATACAGTTATTCTACAACTTTCCATGTGTGGGGACCCATGCGTTTCTGCCTGCAGAAACAATCATGTTATAAAAAGCTTAAGTAACTATCGGACCAAATGTGAAATGACATGGTGAATATATATGCATTTTTAAATGGGGTGATAGTGTATATGGAATCGCAATATGGTGAACGCCACCCTTCTAGTTTGTGACTATAGTTTTGATTTACCCATTTTCACCTTTTTAACCCCAAATATTCAGTTTTTTGTTTACATGCCTTTACTTTTGAAATACCAATCCAAATGTATTGACATGTAAAAGACATATCTAAGGTGCATCTCATTGGTTTCTTAAAATTATAGCCTGATTGGTCAAGTATTTACCCTTACAGCTGCAAATATGTGTCTAAACGCTGACTGTAAGTCCCCAAATGCGAAACCATCAAACATGAGGGAGTGATTAACGAGTTTACGACACAAGCGCTGCAGAGTTTGGCGGCTGGTACCAGGCGAGAAGGTGGCTTTTTCGCTGATTAAAATTAGGCGCTGATGACCTCAATTCGTTTGCTATTTTGCGACATAGAAGATAGTGCGACACAGCAATTTGTGTTTTCGTTTTTCTTTCAGTCCTTTACTACCACATCTAGTTGTATGTATCATACATGCAACACCTCGCAACATATAAAGAGATTATCATGTTTTATGACAACGAATCCCAGCTGTTGGTACTACACCAGTGCTTTCTGTGATTGTGTAGTGTTAACTGAAATACGTTTGCTAAATAACGCTGTGAAAGAGGATATGTTGCGATAACTCTGGTCTGTTTACAGTTGTACTCTTTTGTACAGTAGCATGTAATCTTATATTTGGTTGATCAAAAGTGCAATGTTGTTGTTGGATATATATCGCTTTCCTGAAACCGCGTTAGAAAGGGTCATTACGAGTTCATTGTGTGGTTTGGTGTAGCACGGCCAAAGGTCACTGGAGGTCAAACTACTGCTAAGTGTGACTGTGGGGTTTAAATCATGCTTTTGCCATTGAAATTGACATGATGTAAGAAATGAATTAATTAGATTCTAAATGGAAATCTTTATTTTTTGTTTAAACTGATTCCTCAACCGATTAAGGGAATTAGGGACCCAATGAAATGCGGGTATTAAGTATATATTCAATGTAATGAAGGAAATAGTACATGTGGAAAACATCATTTAGGGCTGGCAGTGTATGTGGAGAATGCCACCTCTTAAGTTAGTGCCTTGCTTTGTGTCATGAATGAGATTCTTGTTATTTTGTGATGTCACAAAGTGTGGTGGCCAAATGTCTATGCAGTAATGATAAGAGTCTACCTATAACAATGATAAATAAAACAAAGACAAAATAACCACACATGTCAAAAATAAAGAAACTTCTTAGAAATAAGGACTGTGATGTTTTATAAGAGGTTTATGGGCAAATCGTAAAAATAAGTATGCTATGGTAACCTTGTCCATAGCCCTCCAAAATGAATCAAGTTATTATGGGTCCCCTTCCACGAAGGGGACACATATTGTTTTTACTCTGTTTTTTTTTCTTTTTTTCTTTTTTTCTTTTTTTCTTTTTTTCTGTCTAACGCGAGTTTGTTCCCACGTTTTAGTCATGAAGGAGTCGTCCAAATTTCTTCAAATTTTCACACATGATAGATGTATATCTGAAGTTGTGCACTGTCAACTTTTTACCCCAATTCACCCATTGGTTCACCCACAGGCCCCAAAAATGTAAAATTTTTGAAACGGTAATATTTAGCAAAGTAAGTTACCTAGAGGTTTTCTATTTTGATAGCTGGTACAGTGCAATGTATTGTAATGTATTTTGTGACTTTTATTTGGATTCACCAATTTTTTTACCTTTTTAACCCCAAATATTTAGTTTTTTGTTTACATGCCCTTTACTTCAGACATACTAATCCAAATGTATTGAAAATTAGGACGTAGATATGTAGGGTGCTTCTTATACGTTGTTTAAAATTTTAGCCTGATCGGTTAAGTATTTACCCTTGCAGCCACAAATACGTGTATAACAGCTGGCGGTTTTGCCCCAAATGCAAAACGACCTGACGCGAGGGAGTGATTGACGATTTTACGACTCAAGCGACGCAACGCTCAGCGGTTGGTCAAAGTCTGCTACTTCACACATCAACGGGCGTTCATAGGGTTCGGCCAGGCGGGCGTTTCATTTTAATTGTCTTGTTTTATGACGGACGAAGCTCAGCTGTTTATATTACATCACTGGTTTAGGTGAATGCGTAGCGTAAAGAAATGCGTCTGCTAGATAACGTTGTAAAGGTGATACATTACAATAACTTTGCTTTCTACTCTGTTGTACAAAAGCACGTAAGCGCATGGTTAGTTGGTCAAGAAGCGTAATGTTGTTGTTGTTGAATTTATAGCGCATTACCGAAACCGCGCTGAAGAGATTCGTTAAGAGTTTGTTGCGGCTCGGCTAAAGGTCACTGTAGGTCAAACTATTGGTTGTGGGGCTGTGAGGTTTAAATTGTGCTGTTTACAATGAGATTGTAATTGTCATCAAGCGCAATGTTGTTGTTGGATTTGTAGCGCATTGCTGAAACCACGTTGGAAAGGGTCGTTTAGAGTTTGTAGTTTACTACGGCCTGACCAAAGGTCACTGCAGGTCAAACTATTGATTAGTGTAACTGTGGGGTTTAGTTCATGCTTTGGACATTGAGATTGAAATTGACATGATGTAGGAAATGATTTAGTTAAATTATAAATGGAAATCTTTACTTTTAAATTTGTAAAACTGATTTTTAAACCGATCACGTTCTAAAAACATCACTACTATTCAGAAATTGCATGTGTGTGGGGACCCATATGTTTATGCTAGCAGAAACAATCATGTTATAAAATGCCAAGGGAATAAGGGACCCAATGTAATGTAGATATTGAAAATATATCCAATGTAATAAAGAAAATGGTATATGTGGAGAACATCATTTTGAGGTGGTAGTGTATGTGGAATGAAAATATGGAGAACGCCACCTCTCTAGTTTAACAATGTTAAAACTTGATAAAATTTGGACAGTTTATGGAACTGGGGTTGCTGTGTTGAACCCTAAAGCTCCACCTGGTACACCCATGGCCCTCTTAAACAAGGCCAAATTAGATACCATTTGGACGGTTAGTAGGTCATTCCATTGTGGTGCATTGATTGCTGTGCTTGACTGTGGAGCCCCAGCAGTTATTTTACTATCCCCTACAATGGGTCAAATAATTAAACAATGTCCGAACTGGATGGAATTGAGACAGTTTGTAGAACATGGCATTGTGGTATATTGATTGCTGTGGTTATTGTGCCATACTGGTGTGTCATTCTGTTTTATTAAGTTACTGTTATAATCACCAAATAAATTTACAAAAAGTTCATGTGTGAAAACCCATGCCTTACTGCCTGCAGAAACAGCGGTGCTATTAATAACACAGGAAACAATATGTCCCAATGTAAAATATGAAGATGTATACATCCATTTCAGGGTCAGATGACAAAACAAATTGGGAAAAAAAAATTATGGAAAAAGCAGTGCAACTGCTGGATGTAAAAGATATGAATACCCGACATGACCATCTCAACCAATTCTGTTTGGAAATTGATGAACAAATTGGAAAGTATAAAAATGGGTCGAAAAGGTTGGGAAATTCTTCCTTACAGCTATCCAGACATTTATTGGAAAGTGCAGAATCTCTGAAAACGGCAAAAGAAGAATTAGTGAAACTAGTTTATCTAACGGAAGACAAAAATGATAGTTTTCTAAACTTAGGTATGGATTTTTACATCTTTAAACTTAGGTTTCGATTTTTTACATTACTATACTTATGTGTGAAAATATATATATCACTTAACCAGTGGAAATCACTCTCTCTCTAGTTTTGTGGATGGGGGAACAGTGTTATGTTTTACTACTTTTGACAAAGGTTACATCCAAAATAGTTTGTTTTGCTTAGTTGTTTTGTGTGTCAATTAGTTTCTTTTGTGTGAAATTGCCCACTAGAGTGTGTCATCTTTTTCAGATAACCTGAAAGATTCTTAGTATACTTTACTAGGATCTTACATCTTTTGTGTAATTTCCAGTTGTCTGTTTGACTAAATAGATAAAACTTGATTGCTAAATAGAATATATTTACCTTGGTGGCCCCAATGCAAAACAGATAAATATGATATTGAAATTTTAGGGACCTCCCAGTCAATACCTGTGGATATAGATCTTAATCTTCCTGGTGTTTGTGGACCTCCTTCATCTGTTTACATTCCCTTTTCTCCATCTTCAGTCAACATGCAAGTTGGTGTGTAATAAAAAATACAGCCATGGAAAACATTTAAATTGTGTTTCTGTTTGTAAACATTACTGAAATGTGTTTTGATAAAGCTAAGCAAAAATTTGTTTTTTTACATGTTTTACTTTTATTTCCTCGTCCCCTTCCAAAAAGGTCCTACTTTTTTACTGTTTTTCTTCTTAAATGTAAAACCTCCCAACGCTTTTAAACAGGGGCCCAGTTGTGTTGATATTAGACCACTGCTCCATGCATAAACCAGACAGTCTTTCGAGCTGCTTGGCAGTCATTCAGATTGTAAAGATCAGCTGTAATTGTGGTAACCGACAATTCATTTTTTATCACATTTTAAATAAGACAATGTGATCTGTCAAGGGGCGGGACAGTATTGAAAAAATTTTATCCTACAGGGTAAATTGGTTATCGGGTGTAAATCATGCTTTTAATACTTTAAAGATATAATGTGCATGATGATAGAAATCATTCAGTTAGATTCAGCAAATGAATTCTTTCTTTTTATTTACATTTTTGTTTCAAATCTAAACTAAATATCTTTGGGCGCACTTATCAGAAGATATTGATATAGTGCAGTATTAAATGTCTGACATGCATACTTGGCTTCTACTAGCAATATTTGATAGTACAGTTCTTCAATTTCGTCAATTTTAGTTTTGTTGTGCATGTGCTTCCAAGGACTTTAGTATCTGAAAAGTTTTGTTTTGTTAAAAGAGTTCTTGACCAAAACAATTTAAAAGTTTTCCTACTTGATCCTGCCATAATATTGTGCAACTGTTTTTTAGGACCTGTTGTTAGTGCAAAATCAAGTTGGAACAAAACCGAAAGGTAAATCTGATTCCTTTTAATTAACTTTTTTTGACTTTGCATTGTTTTAAGTTTATAAATTGACAACTAAGCAGTGTTGCTAAAGTTTGTTTTTGAATGGGAAATTTTGGGAAGAGTTCGCAATGCTTTTTCGGCCATTTGTTATCGAGTTTTCACCATTTTTTCAAATTTCTGACGTTTTGCCTCTGAATAAACCGAAATGAAGACCTTCAGTACTCAGACTCCTAATAGTCGGAGTCGGCATCCAAGTAATATTGAGATTTGGGAGTCAGAGTCAGACCTTTTACATCAGACTCTGCAACCCTGATTCAAATGCTGATTGTGGTGGGGCTGGGCTATGAGCATTGCTGCTGCTGGTATTTGGTACTTAGCTCAGCAATTTAAAGTAATTGTTCAACCCAGATAATACAAACCATGGCTACACAACCTTCTTGCTATTGCCGACTGTATCATGACTGCATTTTACTCACAGCTGCCATAAAATATCACTTTCAGCGACTAAATACTTACATAAGAATTCAAATTAAGTCTTGAGGTTACACAAGCATGCGTAAAGTTGGTTACCCCGCTAGCCCCCTAAAATGGGTCAAATTATTGAACAATGTTCGAATTGAATGAAATTTACACAGTTTGCAGAACATGTCATTGTGGTTCATCAATTTCTTTGTTTGACNACCCCATAACCCCCCCCCCCCCCCTGCTAGCCCCTAAAATGGGTCAAATTATTAAACAATGTTAGAACTGTATGAAATATATATAGTTTGAAGAACATGTCATTATGGTGCATTAATTTCTTTCTTTGACCCCATAACCCCATCAGTGACCCTGCTAGCCTCTAAAATGGGTCAAATTATTAAACAATGTCCCCCCTGGATGAAATTTACACAGTTTCAAGAACATGCCATTGCAGTGCTNTGGGTGAAATTATTAAACAATGTCCGAATTGGATAAAATTTACACAGTTTCAAGAATATGCCATTGCAGTGCTCTAATTACTTTGTTTATACCTATAGCCTGGACATGTATTTCAAAAAACGCAATATGTAGAACTTTGCATGTGTGGGGACCCATGCGATTCTTCCAGCAGAAACAGTCATGTCATAAATAGTGCAGGTAACTATAAACCCAATGTAAAATAATCTTGGGAATATATCCTCTTCTAATATCGGGTAATCGTTTATGTGGAATGTCTATATATGGTAAGCCACCCTTCTAGTTTTTATCATGACCAATAAAGTGGCTTCCTACTTGTGACTTGGAACGGACTAGCACATGTTATTTACGAGGAAGTGCTTGAAGGTCGTCTTACCAAAGTAAAAAACTTTTTGATTAAACATCAATTAAAGCTGGTGGGTTTTTAAATTCACAGCATCCAACGATTAAAATACCGAACGCTAATTTTCACTTAGACTGAACAAACAAATACACGTGACTTAATTAAGGCATTTGTGTCATAAAATTAATCAAGATGTTTAGTTCAGTGTATAAGTCAAGACTATTTCGCCAATGGTAGGAAACTTTGCTCGCCGTTTTTGTTATTAACTGGTCTGTCGCGTTTTAATGAGGAGCTGGGTATCAAGAGTCAACATAAAATGCTTGATAGTGAGCCAGTATCTAAATAATCAGTACCGAGTGTGTTTTTGACATATTTAGTAACTTGTGTAATGTTTTACGAAACACTGTTCTACCCACACTTTTCATTGCCAAAGGAAAACGTATTTAATGTTCTCTGAAATGTTTTGTGAAACACCGCTCTAAACATACTTTGTCCGCTGGCAAAGTATACACACAAATAATGTCTCAGATCAGTGGTTCCCAACTAAAGAGGAAAATGTTTTTGAAAACTTTTATGAAACAGGTAACCTGTTCGACACTGACCAGTTGGAGCCACACCATAATGTCTGTGTGAAGTTCAGCTCGCTAGGTGGCAGGATCGAGTACATGGGAACTTGTATCATGATGGGGAGGCTCACAGGGACGTGCTTGAAGCTTCGAGACGAATGGAAAGTGGCACCTAATAAACCATAAGTTTCCTAGCTGCAATTTCGGCTGGCCAAACTTTATGCTAAAGATAAAACCAGAATTGGATGGGGTACAATAAATTTATAGAAATAATTCATTCACATTAAACTTCACATTGAGGTAGATATAAAAAATCTAATTTCTTGGGGTAACTTTTATGAGTACCACCATTTACAACACAGTATTGTCAAAAAGCACGAAATCGTTTTAGGTAAACCAGTGGTTTTAAAGCTTTCAATATTACTTTGTACCACTTCTTGTCTAGTAAATGTATCAAAATAATCAAAGGGTGGAATCCACCTGAAAAGTTTGGGAACCACAACATTTTTGGGCACGAGTAACTGGGGAAATATCAGATAAATCGCAATCCTTTATAATATGTAATTCCTAAATAATACTTAGGCTCACTGGAGACCGTAAGTGAAATAAATAAAGTCTGTCTGTGATGGATGTGGCGGGTAATAAATAACGAAAAGGTTGTGTACTCCTGCCCCAATTAAAAATCTATTCTCTCATCAACAGATCAGTGTCGGTGTTTGTTCCTGGCGATGTCGGTTGGAATGATTTCTATCTGATCATTTCGCGTTCCACGACACCTGAAGTGATCAAGATGCTCTCCAAGCTGGAGAAATTTTTCACCCAGCAGCAGTTCCACAATTCCGTTCACGTGCTGACGTCCTGGGGCCAATCCTTACACAGTGACGTCAGCTTCTGACGTCAGACATTGATGCCGCCAGGTAGCGGCCCTTTTTCAATTTTTTGTTAAAAATTTAAATAAATACATAACTGCCAGATAACTTATATGTAGTGAATACATTTTATTGCAAACGTTTTAACCATCGATCTTATCATCATCAGGATTTACAAGTTTTCTGCCAGTTTTATTTTTAATGAAGCTACTCTTCAAGTTCGTATCTTGTGTTGCTAAGATTACAATTCTTCGTAAATATTTATTATTTGAAGTAAAAGCGATTGCATAGTTGGTTGATGACGTCATACCATGTTTTCGTTACTGTTGCTTAAAATGTTTCTCAAGTTGATGTAAAACGGGTCCAGAGTTGTGACCTTGTATTTTTACCCAGTCGCATACGCCCATCACCGTCATTGCCCCCCCCCCCGCTTACGCCGCCATCGCTCAGTCGCCACAAGATGGCGCTGCACAGTACCGCCTGGGCGGCTAACTTTGTCTCCACGGCATCAAACTTACGGTGGTTTGTTTTCATGGCCCGAACTACCGCTCCAAATCCTGGGTCCTCTTTAATCTTATCAATCCAAATATCGTGTTCTCGACTGAGGTGCAGGAAATTAAAGGTAAGTTTTAACGCCAATTCTTTTCTTATGCTAAAATGTTTTCTGACAAAGGCAAGACTTTAAACGAGAATTACAAATTTTAGAGTTGACTTTCAGTTATTATTTCCCTCAAAACACTGTTTCAATATTGGGTCAAAACAATAATACTAGAATTTTACAGCCTTGGGTTAATTCTTTAACTTTGCACTTGGTTGATCCAAAAATAAAACAGAAAAAATACGATTTTCTCTTGATTAATAAATAGGTTTAAAATAAACTTGAGTTTCATCGCAGAATCGGTAGACGAAAACGAGACGTTGTCCTTGGCCATCCAAAGTTTGACCTTCAACTTGAGTCACGTCTATTGGCTGAAAACTGGCGGTCAGTCATCGGATCGGGTAGCCCGGGCCGGTCACCAAAATTGCGAGTCAGTGCCCCTTTAGATCACCAACCAGTTTTCGTAACCCTTCTGCAACTTCTGAAAAGTAACTGTCCTTACTGGGGATGGGCCAAAACTGCAAGTGTTCTGTTTGGTCGCTCATGTAACGCTCGGTGCTCGGTCGAGTACGCTCGGTGTATTGTGACGTCACAAACATTCCCATTTACTCTGTATTTTTTTACTTTTTCAAGGTCCCCACCAGGGCCGTATTTAAGCTCTAGAGGTCCCTTGTGCATAACATGTGAGGCAAGCCATCACTAAGTGAAACACCCATTTTTTTGAGTAACAACAGCAGCGAACGAAGACTAAGATGCCATGTGTGACGCTAAGAAATATGCCCACACTCTAAAAACACAAGACTACTCTGTACAACCTATTTGTTGCACATTTTCATTACTAAAACAAAGGAACACACTGTGATGTTAACAAATCAGTTTGTCACTCGCCCATTATATTATTGCGCATTATGCAAGTAATCAATTCGAAGGGCGATTTCGCAGTAATTAAGTGGTTTTTAATTTAGTTCAGAATAAATTTGAATTTTTGTCTAATGCTCGGCTTAGTTCATGCGACTGCTCGGCCGAGCAAAAATTGCGATGCTCGGTGCCGGGAACTCGGGTTCTGCAAACAGCTTTTGTTTCGATGTTATAGANAAAAAGTAAACAGTTTTTGTTTCGATGTTATAGATATAATGCAATGTATACATATATATTAATGGCCCAATGATTCAGCATCCACACACCCCTGGTTAAGAACTCATGTTTTTTTACATTCCGTTTTCTGTGCCTTCCATGTAATGTTTTTTACAACAGGCCTTCGTCACACTACAGTAAAAAACGTCGATTTAACTTTTGGTTTGCCACAAGAATCGTTTTAAATGAATACGCCAGCAGTTGATTTTATTTCTGACAATGTTTTTTTAACCAGACACCAACAACCACCCCAAATGTGATCACGTATGATTCATTGACAACATGTTGTAATATCCACAGCGTTACAAGAGGCAGAAATGTTGTTTTACAAGAAACATATTAGGCTGTCAAAAAAATCAAATTTAAAACAAAAAACCAGCGGTTTGAATTTCCTGAGCAACTTTCTCCCCCTTAATTAACTACGACTCGTCACGTAACTTAATAAATATTCGTTTTTTTCTGTTTGTCTAACAAAAATTATTTTCGTGTACAGGAAAAGCAACAGGCGTTATCCAGCCGCAACCGTCTGTCGTCGATTGGTGCTCACTCAAGCGTTCATGAAGATCACGTGACGTCCAGTGTTGACCTCATCGACCGTCGCAACTTTGTGTGTAACACGTGGCAGCTTGAACCAACAGTCAGGTACTGACCACCTTAAGTTACAAAACAGATTTGCTTATTCCGTGTTCCGAGATTTACCGAAGAATGGCCAGGAATTAGGACCAGTTACCTTACAAATTAAGCTTGGTATGTCGGCCGACTTTTGCTTTGTTGAGCCCAGCCGCCTTTTGCTATTTAAGGTTGTGGCTCCTAATCCTGTATCGGGCGCTGGAGTTTGCCTTATCATAAAACTACATTACCTAAAGCAAAAACACCTGATGTGTTAATGCAAATTAAAGTCACCGATTAAAAAAATGGTGTAAAATGATCGACCGTACTTTCAATGGGGATGGGGCAGGTGGCTCGACGACGGACTTAATAACAACGCTTCTTCTGAGGATAAAATAAAATAAAGATACAAAAAACCTTACATTCGGATGTTTCATTGTGATCTTAGGTTGATATCTCCGGCCGGCCGGTGGATTGAACCAGTTGGTGTCGACTACATCCTTCAGAAACTTGGATTCAACCACGCCCGAACTACGATACCCAAGTGGATGCAACGTGGTGTACTTGATGTGCTCGATCAAACTCTGGCCGTCATTGTGCAAAACCTTGTAGTGCAAATTAACAACCAGAAGCACAAGTAACAACGACCAATTCCAACCACTGTAGCTGTTATCTGATGTGGGGTGGGTGACAAGCCGGGGTTCTAATTGCCAATATCAGGATGACCTTTACGCTTAAACTTACACTGTGATACTTTACCTTGGTTTTGTTTTTAGTTTACTGAATGTTCTATCTGATGCAATGGAACATACTTTTTTGTGACAGGTACAGTATAACAGGAAATGGAACAGAAACGCCGCCCCCAGACGGTGCAATTATATCAATGCAACATAGATTCTTTTTTGCATACCCAACAACAAAATGGAAATCTGAGGCAGTAAACCCAATAGATTAACACCAATTCTACAAGGAATGTAAAAACTATCCAAAATGGTTTTAAGTTTGTAAAGCAAATCATTTCGAACTTTTGTATTCGAATCGTATTTTACAGAACTTGCAGGAGTTATAAAATATACGTCAGGTAGTGATGTTTTTCGCGCAAGTTTGGGGGAATAATGTTTTGTCCG
>QXVZ01031500.1:0-10267 GCA_008931825.1 Phallusia fumigata
GTTCTGGCTGTCTGTAGATGGAAAATAGGCAAAGGTTAGATCCAGGGCATCCAAGAATAACTTTAAGTGGTAAATTGATCCTAAATATAGATTTATTGTACTTTGAACTTCAACACATGCCAATTTAATGTTTTTTTGATCAAGGACCCTTTGTAGCTTAAGGGCCCCGGAACAATGTACCTGGTGTACCCCCTATAGGCCCTGGTTAGATCTGCTACAACCAACCATACAGGTTGTAATACCGTGTATCCCAATACAACTTTAGCTAGTTACGCCATTTTTATTTTTGTGTTATGCCAGGGTAGTTATTGTGTCACATCTTTAACTAACAAAAATTCTGCACAACACATTTGGAAGTCGGTTCTACACAAAGTAACTTCAAGGCTTTATAACGTGCTCCAGTTTTTAAAATCCAAGCGCAATTACAAAACCGAGTGTATTTACGTCAAAGTTACGACCGATTCGCTTATTGCGAATGAAACAAACTTGTTTTCAAACTTCTGTCAACTTTCGAGGGTTGGGACACTTGAAATATGACGCCCAAGTGTAGGCGTTGTCAACAAAACAAGAGCGAAAATGTTGCGAGTAATTGTAACCGTTACGGACTAAAGTGCAGCAAGGAATTTTCTAGCAAATGCACAAAACTGACTGTTAAAGTGAGTGCTCAAATTTTGGAGCAGATACTGCAGTTCACAGAGAAATCGTGTTTTTCCGGTGACTAAAATTAAATTTTAAATTGTCTCAATAAGAAAAAAACAAGCCAGCACTTGCATGTAAAACATTTTATAAGTTTCCTGATGACGACAACAGNTTTTTGTGTTATGCCAGGGTAGTTATTGTGTCACATCTTTAACTAACAAAAATTCTGCACAACACATTTGGAAGTCGGTTCTACACAAAGTAACTTCAAGGCTTTATAACGTGCTCCAGTTTTTAAAATCCAAGCGCAATTACAAAACCGAGTGTATTTACGTCAAAGTTACGACCGATTCGCTTATTGCGAATGAAACAAACTTGTTTTCAAACTTCTGTCAACTTTCGAGGGTTGGGACACTTGAAATATGACGCCCAAGTGTAGGCGTTGTCAACAAAACAAGAGCGAAAATGTTGCGAGTAATTGTAACCGTTACGGACTAAAGTGCAGCAAGGAATTTTCTAGCAAATGCACAAAACTGACTGTTAAAGTGAGTGCTCAAATTTTGGAGCAGATACTGCAGTTCACAGAGAAATCGTGTTTTTCCGGTGACTAAAATTAAATTTTAAATTGTCTCAATAAGAAAAAAACAAGCCAGCACTTGCATGTAAAACATTTTATAAGTTTCCTGATGACGACAACAGCGTTTGTCGAAACGTAGAAAATGTTTCACACACAAGTACTGGCTTGTATCTTCTTTTTGAGCAACAAAATCATGTTTCACAAACCGAAATAAACAAATTGTTCACCAACAATATATTCACAGATTCAACCCTTTCTGTTTCGTTTTCAATGTACGCGTGGTTTTTATTTGTTGACTTAGCGCGATAACAGTGCTAGATAACACGCCTTCTGTGTATGGGCTTTGCGCATCACACGGAGCATGTTGGGACAATGCTGACTCCCCCCGCCACGTACAACGCATAAAGCTGTGCGTTTTTGCTTCACAGGATTTCAATACGTTCGATCGATTCTACAAACAGCTCTAAGGGTCGATGTGGGAAAGTTTGCGACGTTAAAGGAAGGCCTGTGTTTATTGTAAAATATTGCTTGTGCCTTGGAAATGCCTTTAGAATGTTGTAACCTGGGGTCTGCAACCTTTTAAACGCAGCGTGCCAGTTTACAAGATATGTCAAAATCTTAATAGCTTCGCGTGCCATGTTAATGACGTCACTGTTTTATGTTTCTGCGTTAAATCTGTAAAATCTGGTTTACATGTGCTCTCTATAGCTCGTTGCTGCAGTTGCCCTGCGCTTAATAGCAAGGAGGTCGCCTAATTTGGCTCAAAAATGTTTTAAAGTGTAAACTCGTAATTCACTTAGCGTGCCATAATTAACCACGCGTACCAGGTTGCCGAACCCTGGTGTATTCAACCTGAACGCGGTTCTACACCGTTTAAAATGTTCAACGGTACACTTTAAATTTATACACATCGCGTTTTCCTTTAAACACGTCACGTAGAGAGCTGCGAAATATGACAAACGAGTTCCGCGGTTTGCGTTAGTGAATCGCGCGTTCCCGTTCTACAACCATTGTTTGGCCTAAAACCAGGTTAAAAGGTGCTGCTCGGTTTCGCACGACTGAACCCGGCTCTCTCAGCCCCACTTAACCCCCGCAGAAGGTCCCCGGGGGGCTTGGGGCTTGTTTAGTTTGTGTTCATGGCAAATCAAAATAAACGCGTGAAATGCGATAAAGAGGCGATAGCGAAAGGGAAAGCGAGGCGAGGAAGTGCCGGAGATTCTTGTTTGATTGTTGACGGCGTCGATCACATGGTAAACAATGGAAAGCGATTGTTTGTGTTTCGATTTGTGTCATAAATTGGAAACGGGAATGACAGCTTAGGAGAAGACACGGTCTTGAAGAAGGCCTAATCAAAAACATAGGATCCAGAGAGCTTGTATGTAGTGAATACGTTTTAATGCAAACATTTTGAAAAACGCTGTTGTCATCATTAGTACATAATGTATTCACTATGTCCAAGCTCTCTAGCATTTATGTTTTTCAATTAGGAATAACAGCCGTTGTACTACATTAGTGTCAAATTTTTTCTACGCTCGAACATTAGCGTGGGTCAAAAAGTAAATCTTTTCGGCTGTTTAAACTGACAAAAGTGGGCGAATTTAACAACAGCCTAAATCTTCCTTTTACCAACAAACCAATTTTACATTCAAAAAGTCTTTTTGATAAATTAAGTTCGCGTGAAAAATGTCAATGCTAACATTTGGCCCATCAATAAAACGTGCACAGTTTCAAAGGTCAGACCACAAAGTGAAGGTCACAGAGTCACCGGTGAACTTTGGGAAGTCGTTTTTGGGNTGCTAACATTTGGCCCATCAATAAAACGTGCACAGTTTCAAAGGTCAGACCACAAAGTGAAGGTCACAGAGTCACCGGTGAACTTTGGGAAGTCGTTTTTGGGATGGCTGTGTTCGCATCCACACACATGACACACTATGCATCGCCTGACAAACCAAGCATTGAAACGTAAATCCCATTACGGCGCAACGCACAGGTGTGGGGTAACCGCAAAACCCCTACATGGGCTGGGGATTGATTAGGGGTGCACAGAGGGTGCGGGTGATACGTCATACGCACCCCACACTAATTCATCTTGCAAACTCCCTGACATGTAATCAAAACACTGGATGAGAGGAGACGTTTTTATCGGAAAATTCGCATGGGAGGGCGCGGTATGATCGAGGGGGTGCGGATTAAACTTGCGACCCCCAGTGGTGGGAATATTGATAGCGTAATGACGTAACCGGTGGTGTTTTAGAGTGGTAGAACAATTATTTTGTTGTGTTGAGTTAAGAAAGCGTTTAATGGATGAGACAAAGCACAATGTAACGTGACGCAATATCACGGCCATTTAACAGTTGTTATCCAATTTATGGTGTTGCAATTAAAATTTCCGCCCTCTCTTTTGCCGATCAGCAATAGGAGAAGTATAAGCCGAATTTAACACGAAAAATATTTCGCTGGTAATAACTGAACATGCCTGGCCTGCCTATGTCCGGCTACGGCCAAAGGCTTCTGCGAAACGGCCTCAAATTGGCGTGGACAATCACGACAGCCAGATGACATTCGATATCTCATAACGACATGAAGTTGTGCCAAGCAAAATAGCCGGCTATCCATCATAACGTATAACTTGTCATAACTCAAAACCACTTTAACTCATTGGAAGTCCAACTTACCAGTCGGGGTTGTGAGGTTTCGGGTTTCTGGTGATTGGCCCAATTGAGGTCACGTGAGGTCACGGTTGAATGAGCGTCGGAGGAGATAAGACGAATATGGGAAAAAGACAAAAAACAGAACTGATTAGTTGAGTAGAAATGCGTGCTTTTTTAGGTATATTCCTAACTGTACTGAATTATAAATTTGTGTTTCATATCGAGTTCATAAGCGGAATATGTATTGCCGGGCAAATTAAAAACCTATTAAATGCTTCACTGGAGTTGTCTTATTGGTGGCGACAGCAAATTTGGCAAACCCGTAACCCTTAACCAAGCTTCCGCCCCAAACTCCACAGTAAACATCACGAGACCGACATTGCGGGGAAAATCATTCAACACATAAAATCACGAAACAAACACCGCTTATTCAGTGCCGATTAAATTGTCCAGGAGTGGGTTACCACACTGGCTACATGGCTTTGTCGGTTTAGTATTTAACAAGTTTGGTTGTTGAAAAACGCAGGACAAATTTGGATTTTCTGTTGTAAAGTTGAGGCGTNATGGGCTGGGGATTGATTAGGGGTGCACAGGGGGTGCGGGTGATACGTCATACGCACCCCCCACCTAATTCATCTTGCAAACTCCCTGACATATAATCAAAACATTGGATGAGAGGAGACGTTTTTATCGGAAAATTCACATGGGAGGGCGCGGGATGATTAAGGGGGTGCGGATTAAACTTGCGACCCCCAGTGGTGGGAATATTGATAGCGCAATGACGCAACCGATGGTGTTTCAAAGTGGTAGAACAATTATTTTGTTGTGTTGAGTTAAGTAAGCGTTTAATTGATTAGGCAAATGCTTATGTTTTGGGTCTTGAGCTTTCCCCGTGTTGGCGAAGTGGTGGAATATTCATGGTGTTGTTTTCGGGGTCAAATTAAACATAATGTAAAATCATAAAGCACAATGTAACGTGACGCAATATCACGGCCATTTAGCAGTTTTTATCCAATTTATGACGTCACAATTAAAATTTCCGCCTTCTCTTTTGCCGATCAGCAATAGGAGAAGTATAAGCCGAATTTAACACGAAAAATATTTCGCTGGTAATAACTGAACATGCCTGGCCAGCCTATGTCCGGCTATGGCCAAAGGCTTCTGCGAAACGGCCTCAAATTGGCGTGGACAATCACGACAGCCAGATGACATTCGATATCTCATAACGACATGAAGTTGTGCCAAGCAAAATAGCCGGCTATCCATCATAACGTACGCCTTGTCATAACTCAAAGCCACTTTAACTCATTGGAAGTCCAACTTACCAGTTGGGGCTGTGAGGTTTCGGGTTTCTGGTGATTGGCCAAATTGAGGTCACGTGAGGTCACGGTTGAATGAGCGTCGGAGGAGATAAGACGAATATGGGAAAAAGACAAAAAAACAGAACTGATTAGTTAAGTAGAAATGCGTGTTTTTTTGGGTATATTTCTAACTGTACCGAATTCTAAATTTTTGTTACTATCGAGTTCATAAGCGGAATATGTATTGCCGGGCAAATTAAAAACCTATTAAATGCTTCACAGAAATTGTTTCTCTTTCGTGGCGGCAGCAAATTTGGCAAATCCGTAACCCCATAACCAAGCTTCCGCCCCAAACTCCACAGTAAACATCACGAGACCGATATTGCAGTGAAATTCATTCAACACATAAAATCACGAAACAAACACCGCTTATTCAGTGCCGATTAAATTGTCCACACTGGCTAAATGGCTTTGCTGGTTTAGTATTTAACAAGTTCGGTTGTTGAAAAACGCGGGACAAATTAGGATTTTTTGTTGTAAAGTTGAGGCGTGCTGGGGTCATGAGGGGTAAAGTTTGGGGCTGACTGGTTGTGTGAAGTTACGTATAGGTATTGGGACGTGTTTTCGTGCTTGTTATAAAACATCTCGATATATGGGTTATTGCGTGTAGCCTCTGGGTGCTTTTAAAATTTTACTTTCAAATCTGGTTTTTCAAAAATGACTTAGTTTACCGATCTAAGCGCCATCGCCAATATCACTGTTCAATAAACCGTTGCCACAAAAATGAAGCCGTTGCACTTTGTCTACCAAGCTTGTCATTGACATGCGAAGTGACACCTTAAACTAATACAACTTCAATTTTACCATTTCCAGTTGATTTACCTGCACACAGACCGCCGGAGCAGTTCTTGGTTTCAATGTCGCTTCCCGGGCAAGTCATCCCGTTGTTATAAGGTTCAGGTCGACTGCAGGTCCGTCTCCTTCTGTGAACGCATTCCGGACTGCAGGTTGACCACCTCGACCAGTCGGTCCATCCGCCGTCCACTGAATTTAAAAGTTTGGGATTATTAAGTTTCAGTATGAGGATTATCCCTTTGAAACGATGTTTGTTTCGCTAATACATGTAAAAAACGTTAGGCGCAACATTTTTTAATTTCGATTTTTATGCACAAATGACGTCATGGGCTTGTTAATAGGTCACAAACCAATACGAGCCGCCCATTCTGCAACGGACCTCCATACTATAAATTCCCCTAAGCAGTTTCATCACCATTCAACAACAAAACATCGCGTGACCTTCGGTTGATCTCAATCTGTTGACATTGCTTAGTCGTCCCTTGCTTTGATCACTAATCATCCGACCAAACATATACAGAGCCGACACAGGGACACATGCCTTGTGTAAATAAACACGTGACTGCGGCGGCGCGCGCGATTCGACAACCCTGTAATCCCTTGTGTGACGTCATAAACAAAACAAACCGCTGGGGATTTTAAGCGCAACAAAAATAAACCGGATTTGTTCAAAGGCGGCTGGCAAAGCGAGAATTTTCAGGGCAGTTGGCAATCGGAAACGTTACAGTTCAATGTGTTGATTTAACACAACGAGATGTTAAAATTTAAATGCTACGATTGCGCGGAAAAAAATGTTTGGTCGCAAATATTCACGTTGTTCTGTCGTAGTTCTGGGAACTACAGCGCAAATGAACATTTTATACCCGTTGTTTTGCATCGGAAAATGCTATAAATGTTCTCATCAAAAATATACTGACCCATAAAGTTTTTAAAGGCGACATGCTTTATTCATTCATAGCAGTTATAAACACTTTCGCGTTTATGTTTTTCACTAAAAATATTATCCGAGAAAAATATTTTGCCTAAACACACGACATCCAAACTGCCTTTGCCAAATAGATTTTTTCAACTTTAAGCGGGCAAATATATTCCTTGTTAAAAAATATCCCAGCAGCAAACGTTTAAACTGTCTGCACTTCGACCTTTGGGGGAAAACAGTTCCACGTCGCGTCGTGACAACTTTGAACTCGAACACAGACAGACACAAGAGGTTAAAACCTCAGGGACAGTTTTGCTTTGTTGAGATAAATTGAAAAATCGTGGCGGGAGTGCGGTTTGGCCACGCTAGATGTTTTCCACGTCTCTGTGCTGCTGCAAGTTGTCAGTTGGCACAGTTTTGCGACAGACAGCTGGGAAGATTTTGATGTTAAGCTTCCCAATGTCGCCGCACTGAATATCAAGACGTTCTCAGGGGGGGTTGCGCAACAGTTACAGACATACAGGAAAAACTGATGATTGAGGCATCATCATAAAAGCGACAATCCTAACTGCATTTAAAGTGACTTTCAATGTATTTTCTGATGTGATTGCGGAATTTTAATTCAAATACTAAGGTAGGTATCAAGTTTTAATGCGGTTTGAATATTGACTGTTGAACATTAAGCAATAATTGGGGAAAATAAACAGGCATTTAACTTATTATAGCGGCATATCGCTTGGGATTTAAAATCGGTTTTATGTGTTTGTTTTAGGCAGAAAATCGGTTTTATGTGTTTTTTTAGACTGTTTAAAAGTCCTCCTAACACAGAAATAAACTAATGAGACCAATTTGGCAAATTGCAATTTCTAAAACTTCTAATTGCACTGATCACATTTTAGTCGAAATGTGTAGGATTTAAAACAGTATCATATTTTTGGAGTACACGTTACTAAACATTTTGTCCCACAAACATCTTACCTGGACACAACTTGGTGCAAGCGCGTGTTTGGATTCCGATTCCAGGACAAGATGCACCCCCGTTCTGCGGCTCGGGATGACTGCAAGTCCTCAACCTCCGCTCCTCACCGATCCCACATTTATTCCCGCATCCGGACCAGGAGGACCATGAACCCCAACCTCCGTTAACTAAGAGAAAAGATGAGGATCGCTATGCTTATAAGTCTGTAGCCAAACAACATGGTTGGTTGCAGTTTCTTTATACCAGGGGTGGGCAATTGTTTATTCCATAGGGCAACATGAGAAACAGGAAATACTGTGGAGGGCCGGGCCAACTCAATTCTGCATTACATTAATTGTATTTCTTCACAAAACCACTAATAGTATTATTTTATCACTCCGGTAAGGGTACGTGTTATGACTAAACAATGAAAAAATGAGGTTGCCTTGTCAAATGTCATTGTATTTTGTAATTCCTGGTTAGCTTAAGCCGGCTGGTCAGAGTCAATCAAGGGTGCGCATGTAGATCGAAGGCCGTAAAATGCCCCGGTTAGCTTTAGCAAATATTTTTGTTCAAAGGTCAGACGTACTCAAGTCAAATACGCGTACAAAAAAGTCCAGCCGGGATTCGAACACCAAACCTAACAATTGACAAGTGAACTAATTTCCAGACAATGTCAATTTTAAAAACTGAGTCCTTAAAANCTGTTTAAAAGTCCTCCTACTGTTTATAGTACACAGAAATAAACTAATGAGACGAATTTGGCAAATTCCAATTTCTAAAACTTCTAATCGCACTGATTTTAGTCGAAATGCGTAGGAATTTTTGGAGTACACGTCACTAAACATTTTGTCTCAGAAATATCTTACCTGGACACAACTTGGTGCAAGCGCGTGTTTGGATTCCGATTCCAGGACAGGATGCACCCCCGTTCTGAGGCTCCGGATGACTACATGTCCTCAACCTCCGCTCCTCACCGATCCCACATTTATTCCCGCATCCGGACCAAGAGGACCATGATCCCCAACCTCCGTTAACTAAGAGAAAAGATGAGGATCACTTGCGGTGTATGATGCTTATAAGTCTGTAGCCAAACAACCTTGTTGGTTGCAGTTTCTTTAACCCAAGTGGGCAATTGTTTATTCCATAGTGCAATATGAGAAACATAAAATATTGTGGAGGATCGGGCCAAAAAGGTTTAACTCAACTCTGCATTACATTAATTGTATTTCTTAACCACTAATAGTATTATTTTATCACTCCGGTAAGGGTACATGTTATGACTAAACAATGAAAAAATGAGGTTGCCTTCCCAAAAAATGTCAAATGTCATTGTATTTTGTAATTCCTGGTTAGCTTAAACAAATATTTTTGTTCAAAGGTCAGACGTACCCAAGTCAAATACGCGTAGAAAAAAATCCAGCCGGGATTCGAACACCGAACCTAACAATTGACAAGTGAACTAATTGCCAGGCAATGTCAATTTTAAAAACTGAGTCCTTAAAACAATGGCTTTATTTATTATAAGCAACGATATGTTTTACGTTGTTTGACCCCGCCCAAGTCCTAAAGCTGATAAGGTCGTTCTGATTTCATCAGATCATATTTTACGGCGCGGCGCCACAACGAAAACCATGGCGCCAGACTGAGGAACAACATAATGTATTAAGTGAAATGTTTATTAAGTCAAAACTAGAAGCAAACGAAATCAAACACGAAGGAATATCGCATCGATCGCGGCTCCCTTTGTCTCTTCACCACGCAGCGCTCATTAAATCGAAACTAGAATAAAAAACCGCGGCGCCTTTGTGACCAAATGTCAACGTCAGAATTTCGGATCATTTCCTTCCCCTTGGATGAATCGGCTTGAAATTGCAGCTCAATTACGTCACAATTTATATGCTTATGTCGCCATATAGACTGGTTATGACGTTGACATGGGACGGGTTGGCGCTGGGAGGTATAATGACGACGAAAGTGATTTTTTTATGTGGTAAATTTTTATTAAACGCAGTGCTGAAAAAAACACAAATGAATCGTTTAGTTGCGGCTGATTTCCAAGTATCAGACGATCTTACGTTGAGTGGTTCCCATGTAACATTGCTACCCTTCTGTGTGCACCAAAGCCTTGCTTAACGTAGATTACATTATGGTGCCAAAAAATAAGAGAAATCGTTTACACAGGAGGTTTAAAAAGCTTTCGATAACGCTGTAATTTATATTTGACTACAATTTTTTCAAACTTCGCGAGTGCATTGCTCAGTAAACCGTGCTACTGGCCTTAACCATAGATCCCTTGTCAAAAAACAACCCGTGTACAAAATCCCTAGTTAAGCTGCTCGGATAAATTGTCAACAAGTCAGCAAA
>QXVZ01031501.1:0-11512 GCA_008931825.1 Phallusia fumigata
AAAATGGAATTTGTTTTCTATTTTTCAGCAAATGTTTTAGTTTGTGTTGTGCGGATTTTACAATCAAGAATCATGCAAACCTGTAAGCTGATAGCTTGAAAAAGATTCAGACTTTTCAGGCATTGATTCAAGAGCAGTTCTCCGCCTCTTTCTTATTTCCTTTATATCTGACAGCATCTCATGCTGTATGTCTGGTGGCAAACATTTGAAATCCTCTGACTCAACATCTACAGACATTATGTCCTCAAAACTTCCCTAAACATTTAAAATGATATTGTTAACTTACAATGGGGCATGCAGGCTAACGTAATGATTACCAAGGAGGATTTTTTTAAGTTAAGAGGAGAAAATTTAACTTTATAGTTAAGTTATTCACGAGTGTAGTATGTCCTTTTAGGTAGACCGGTGGTTCCATATTTTTAATGTTAATTTATATCACTTGTCTAGTAGGGGAGGAAAAAATATTGCCAACATAAGCAAAGGGAGAATGCATCAAAAAAATTGGGAACCACTGGACTAATGTTCACTTTACTTTAACCAGGCAGTCAGTGTGTTTTAAAAGTTTGCTAATTACCGACATAGCAGTTCCATATGGTGTATCATGAGTTAACGATCTTTCATTCCAGTTGGTTTCTTCGTCTTCATCAGAGCCACTGTGTTGCAAATCTTGCTTCAATGGTGGCAACAAAAACATACCATCCTCTTCACTTTGTGGTTGGTCTGTAGACAAATTGAAAGTTAAGCTGCAGCCTGAGAGAACTTTTGTTTCGGAACATACTTAAAGCTTTGCTAAGATGTCTTTCAATTTGCTTAGAATCTTCACTTGTGGTTTCAGCTGAATCTTGTGCATTATCGGGCTTGTGAGTTCTAAAACATAAAAGTTTTAACAAATTAAAGAAATCAAAATAGATTAAATTGTTCGCTTACTTGTTTTTTGACTTTATTGCCAGTTTCATAACTTCCCGTTTTAGGTAATTTTGCATAATTTTTTCTGAAGCACTTTTACTTTCCTGCAAGTGAAGATTTTTTTTCTCCCTTCTCTCCCTTACAGTTTTTTGTTTTAAAAGTGGAGTTTGACCATCGAACACAAAGATTGGTTTGATTCCAAAATGAAGAAGTTTGCATATTCTACATGCAACAGAAACAAGCTTTAATTGGAAAGTAGTAGTGTATGTGTGCGCATACATATATTATTAACTGCATTCGTACAAAACATACCTGTTGAACAGAGTGATTAGGTGAGCATTGCTTGCTGCATGACCGTGTAAGTCTCTTATGCCCTTGACAGCCATATTTAACCAAATACTTATGTCTGTTGTGAAATATCTCTTTAAGAATTAGATAAGCTTTTAATATTTCATTTATTGACACTAACCAACTGCAATAGTTTTTCCTTCCAATGACTCCAGGGTTACTGGTCGACCTGTTCCCTCCAGGAGTTTCCACAGGCCTGTCACTCCCATTATTATAACCTGCTGTAATTTTAACAGTGCAAAACAATCACCCAATCACTACAAGTACAAAATTCATTTACTTCGATAAAATAACAAACAAAAAGCTTTTGTGAATGCAGAGACAATTCCATACCTAGGTATTTGTCTTGTTGCACATAAATGCCCTGATGCATTTCACTGGTGTGGTGAAAAACATATAACAACGGTAAACATGTAAACAACAATCACAGTCACAGGATAAACAAAAATGCACAACATGCAATGTACACATTTTTTATTTGGAACACTGCCAAGATCAGGCACAGTAACCACATTTTATTACCAATGCAAGTTGTACAACCATCTAAGTTTATTACCCCTTTACCCATCTAGTACACAGAGAAAAGGTTATGTTCTATGGAACATTTCATTGACAGATATTGCAATAAAAGTAGTGCTTAAACTACTGAAGAATTACACATCTGCCTTATTATTCCCAATAAGCGGAATATCTTTCATATCCGATTGAAAGCAGAGGTATTCTCCCGTAACAACCATTAAAACAATGCACACTGCCTGAACTAGCCACCATGATATGCGAGTGGGAAAGTGGCCACAATATATCCAGCACACTACAAAATGAAAAAAGTGCAAAGTACAAGAGAAGTCAAGACACTGCTTTGCTCTTTGAACAATGTACCACAGTGCAAGTGCACCGAATATGGAGTTCAACAAATGCGCCACCAATACCAAGCGATTTTCTGCGCCATAATAGTGTACAGCCCCAGTGTCAAAGAGGTATCTGAGTGATGGTGGGTATTTTCCCAGTGAAAGTAGTAGCGTTGAAAGCAACCCCAGTGTTGTGTAATAAACAAACTGCATGGCAAGCATTTGAAAGACAATTAGTGCTGGGTCCCATACATAACTCCGAAACCGACCTGTCATATTCGACATAGGATTGTTTGTGCTCAACTTTTGATATAGAACCTGTGGACAAAGACGGCTTACTAAGCCTAAGGTTGAAGTCTTTAGTTGACGTAATGAATCCATTGAAGCCTTGTGTCTTGATAACAATGTCTTGATGAACTTTGGATGTTGTAATTCTTGTAGCAACCAAGTTCCAATATATTCTGTTTCTTATTAAATATTTGTTCTTGACAGCATTGTTTCATTTGCTTTTTTTGTTTATAGCTACAGGTACCTTCCATGAAAAATAAAACAACAGTTTTCAAAATCAAATGCTACAAGTTGGCTATGATTTTTCACACACAGAAAAAAGCCCTTCTCTAACAAGTCTTTTTCATCATTAAAAAAATCATTCTTTGTCCAAAACATCTAGGCAAGAAAAAGTACTTTTAAAACAGTGCATGTAGGAGAATAATACATCAGCCTTTTCCAAACCATGGTAAACGTAAAAAGGTTTGGGCACAGTCCCTGTTGTTTGTCCCATGCATTGTAGCACTTCTTACCATTTGAAACCTCTTTTAAATCTGCTACTCAGTGACATACCTAAGTTTGGATTGGGCTGCTTTTTCCAGCATCTTTCATCCCCTTAATGACCTTATTTTACAACTTCAACAATTTTTTCACACAACAAGCCACAGTGGCCTAAATTAAAACGTTCATGTTATTTTTTTGCAATCCAGTTGAGGATTACTGGTAACACAACAGAATATATAAGTTGGTTATTATTACAGTAACAACAGTGTTATGTTGCACTGACTTTTCTTTGTGACTGTTATATTATAACTTGACAATTGACATCGTTGTTTAACTGCGACTACTGTGAGTGCCTTTCTGTTTCACAAACATATAGTTAGCGAAGTTTACCCCAATAAGATGTAAAGCTTAATTTTTGGGCAGATGGCCCTTCTATAGTGCAAAGTTTATGCCTACCCAATTACTCTACGTGCTTTGTACTGATGAGTTTTCAACAATTACGTCACAGTGGCGTAATAGATAATGGGTTAATTTTGGGAAAGTACCCCTGTGACCTGTTTACAAACACGCGAGGCGCTCGAGATATTTTTCACAGATTCGTATGGGTTGGTATCTTAAAAAATATAGAGTCGGCCCTAAACAATAGTTTTGATGAATANACACGCGAGGCGCTCGAGATATTTTTCACAGATTCGTATGGGTTGGTATCTTAAAAAATATAGAGTCGGCCCTAAACAATAGTTTTGATGAATACAAAACACAAGATCAATGCAGATATGTATATTGTAAAAAGGGGCAATGTACAACAAGTTCGCGGGGTCTGGTAACGTCAAAAACACTTTATATAAGCGACGTTTAGCAAGTTTCAGGATCTTCGTCGTCGTTGAAACTGAAGAGAGTTTCCACCCGGCTAAAGAAGTCGTCAGCCTCAGTCGGTTCGTCCTCTACTTGTATGGGGAAATTCAAGCCCAATAGTGCTAGGGCGTTGTCGCCAAGTAACTGGGCCACAGCTTCAAGAATAAAGAAAAAAGATTTTAGTATTCCACTGTTTGGATAATTGCCATTTTACACTAACACGAGTTGTTGTGAAAACATCTGCCACAGAAGCAGCTAGTTTTATTGTAGTTACCTGCCACAGACCTAACCTACGTAATTTACGAACAACTGTAATTTTTATGAAGCCAATATTTGTGTTTGCATTCTTTGCATTCCAATTTTAGAAGAAATTAAAGTTTTGAAACTTGTAGTCGGACCTCAAAGGTGGTGTACTGAAAACTATATCTCTTACTTAGTTCGCAGCAAAATCGTATCTTGTAGTCCTTGCACTTGTTGTTGTCCTGTCCGAGTCCGAGCAGCCACTCCCGAATCTTCTCCCAGCTCTCGGGGCATTTCCCATCGGGGCAAATGTTGTTCCACCATTCTATGCTGCCTGTTGATGGCTGGTCGGCGGTCGTGCATTTTAAGCCTTGGTCAAGTCCAATCTCTAGTTTGTTGTACCCAAATATGTACGGTTCGTTGTTGTCCACCAATCGCGCCTCGATCGCCAACGGACGCGCGCAAGTATGCTGTGAAAAAAATGTTTTTTTTTTACTCTTTTGGATGATCTTGCATGCTTTCTATGCAATGCTAAATTTTGTTTAAACTCGATTAGGACGTTGTAATCAGTACCTGCATTAAAAATTTACTTTTAGCCGAAACTACATGAAATTACATTCTTTTCTCAAACAATAAACAATTCGGTGTACTGAACGGTTTAAATTTTCAAACAACATTTAAACTGTTGTCTCGGAAAAAGAAAAATACACTGAATTCACGTTTTTAAATAGGCTTACTCTCTAAAAGATACAATACACAACTTGTATGTAAAACTTTGTGTCGACGAACGTAAAAACTTACGATTTCATCAGTTTCACGGATTGTGTTGATGGTTTCGTCATCTCCGATGTCCGTTAGGTCTCCTACACCGAACCAGTCTGACCAAAATTGATCTCTTGGGCAGCTTCCAATTACTACAACACATAGAATTTTTTCGCTTCTGTGTCTACTTTGTTCGCTCATTTTAAAAAGTGAATCTGAAAGAATTTTACCTGCGGGGCAACAAAATCGTACTTGATAATCCAGGCAGGGCTGCCCGTCTGTTTGATCGCTATTTAGACATGAAAAGCCAGTTGTACCGTCCAACTTTACAACTTGGCCCGTTGACCTAAAAACGTGTATTAAAAAAGCGCTGCCAACGACCGGTGTCGCAGCATTGATACAGAATTAACGTTTCCCAACAACAAAATTACAATCGTTAATTAACCTGTAGTCGGTTTGGTCGATGTCATCGACTCTTACGTCAATTTCAGTCGGATTTTCGCACACCAAGAATGGGACAATTTCGCGAACTTTGGCGAGAGTTTCCACATCCCCATCGCCGACTATCGGGTGGTCGTAGTTGAAGTAAGTTGTCCACTTCTCGCACTCTGTCGCATGCATTACAACTTGGTAATACAATCTGATTGACATTTTAACCCTGACTTGTAAAAGTGCCAACCTACCTTGACTTACTGCAATATTAAAAATTGCGCACCACAGCAAACTGTTCAGAAGAGGTCGTATTGTGGCCACTTTGCCCATTGTTGTCATCGTACAATTTTTAAAACATTTCAACACGTAAAAAATGCCTTCTTACAAAAAGAGCTGTGTTAATAAAAAATGATCAAGCACTTTAGTTGTATTTCTTCAATTTATCTATCGTGTTTCAATAAAAATATATCCTGGACAGACGAAGAATATTTAACAGCGCTCAATGTCCAATCCTAATGGAGTTTCTGTTATGTATCACCAACTATTTGTATTCGAGCAGGAAGAAAAACAGAAAAAAAGTGAAAAACATGTCTTATTTACTTATCATTGGCATTCGTTCGTTTCATGTCGCCGACAAATATCCACAAATACGTTTGGCCTAAAAAATTCATCGGTCCTTGTTTTCCTTCGCAACGTTGCACCTGCCGTCGGCGCCGTTAATGAACCTCTGTCATTACAAGGGGCGAATATCGTTTTTGGTACAAGCAAACAATCTCGGGGAATAATAGTTTTTGTGGTCACGTTTGTTTTTGCGAGGGCATTCATTGGCCAGCTTCAATAGTTTGAGACAGGAAAATTTGCCAGATGTGGTATAGCATACCTGATCACCAATTGGAACGTAAGGTTGTTGACTTTACAAAATGGCTGTTTACGAAGCCATACTTTTGACGCTATATGACGCAATCATAGGTTGAATAGCAACGTTTTTTAAACTTATTACGAAATAAACTAAAATTTTCAGTAAGCTACTCCGGTGATTTAGTAATTAAGTTTTCTGATTCACTGAATCTTGTGCAACGACGCAAGCTATATCAAATGTCCCAACGCCAATTGACAAAAACACCAGCCGTAAAGTGCATGACCAGCACATCGCGGTATCGTATTGTTCATTTAACTGATCATTTGACTGCAGCCATCGGGACAGGCCTTCAACAGAAAGACGGCCGAGCGAAACATAATCCCCGATCGCGAACGATGGAGAGCGTGGCGGTAAAAAAGAGCGGATTAAAATGTGCATACTGACAGCAACAGATTTGCTGCGCCGGGCTTGCACGAATCCATTGTAATTTATCGACCGTTTTGACAAGCAGCTGTACCAGCAGTACAGTACTGCCCCTGTATATGTTTGCTTTATGTTGCTTTCGCCTTGATTTTTGTATGACTGCAGAAGCCCAGATTGTTTAAAGACTGTTAGAACGCAGGAAAGGTTGAAGTTTTTCGTTTGTTGGGGATGCTTTCTGCCGTGTTTGAGGTTCTCGACAGTTCACCTTTTGGTACACAAATGACTGAAATTTGACTTGTGAAAAATGCCGAAGATTAGTCCAATGGCAAGTGAAGAGCATACGACTTCAGCTGGATCTACGAATGCAAATGTAGCCTCAACATCTGCACCCACAAACAACCCGATCTTTAGTGTTTCTTCTGAATTCTCGAACAGCGGGACTTCGTTGGGTTTGGATTCACCCTACAAGCCAAGGTTTTTGTTTATCTTTGTCGTTACAAAATAGAGTTAAGTATTGCCATTTTAAAAAATATGAGTGCAAGTGTGTTTTTAAAGCAATCCGTTACTTCCTATTTTAGCCAGCGAAAACCGGTTAGAACTCTATCAGCAAACATATAGAACTTTAAATCGTGCACCTATTTTAGAAGTGCTTTTGTCCGCATATATGCAATTTTAACGTAACTTGATTACTTCAGGACAAGACACCCGCCCTACACGAATACTGTTTTTTTGCAGGCAATCACCGCTGGCAAACATGGATCCTGAAGCATTGTCGGATACCGTTAGCAATGAATCAAGACCTGGTGTGGCAACNTTTTAGTTCCGAGCCGTCAATAAGACACTCCAGAAACGTGTAATCAAGTGGTTTGATTACCTGTGGACAAACAAGAAGTCCACGGACGAAAAAGCGGTGCTGAGTTTGCTGCCTGATACACTTCGGGCCGAAATCGCCATCAGCGTTCATCTGGAAACCCTAAAACGAGTCAGCATTTTTCAGGCATGAAACTGTTTATTTCTGTGGTTTATAACTAACAAGAACCAATTAGAGTTTATCACAAATAGTTTGCTATGAATTTTAGTGTGGTTTTAATATGTTAACATGAAAATGATTGTTTTTAATATTAGGACTGCGAACCAGGGCTTTTGATCGAGCTTGTACTCAAACTACAGCCCCAAGTGTTCAGTCCGGGAGATTATATTTGTCGAAAAGGCGATGTTGGAAAGGAAATGTACATTGTTAAAGAAGGTACCTTAAATTGCACTAAACACATAACAATTGCGGTCAAAATGTTGGCTTAAAACTGTCTTAATTTTTTTATTTTTGCTTTAAAATGGGTTCTGCCAGACTTGAACTTAACGAAATGCTATCTGTATTTTCAGGAAAACTGGGAGTGGTTGCAGATGACGGTATAACACAATACGCAGTGTTGGGAAACGGAGCATATTTCGGCGAAATTAGTATTCTGAACATCACTGGAACCAAAACTGGAAACCGCCGAACAGCAAATGTTCGAAGCATTGGGTGCGCAAACGTTAACGATTTGGCGATACTGACTTTCAGTTGACGATATTAAACTGTATTTCTTTGCAGCTATACCGACCTATTTTGCTTGTCAAAAGATGATCTGCTTGAAGTACTGTCTGAATATCCCGGTGCCAAACAGGTACTTGAGGAAAAGGGAAGAAAGATTCTTATGAAAGACGGATTGGTTGACAAAAAGGAGGACGAGGTGAACAACTTGAAATTTCGTTTGTTAGAATTTTAATTTGGTTCTTTTATTCTGGGGTAAATTTGAGGTGTAGTGTCCCTTAATATAACGATCGTATTAAGGCAATTAACAGCCTTTCCCAAAAGTTTATTTGGAAAGCGCTCACTTTAACCAAAATAAAATTGCCCAGGATGCTCCGATGGACGAAATGGAAATGACCGAAAAAGTAGAAATGATGGCGATTCGTCTCACAAAGCTACAGGGCAAGTTCGCTCGTATGATGTCCGAATACACCAGCACTCAGCAAAAACTGAAAGAGCGAATTTATCAGCTGGAGTCGCAAGCAAGTTTGGGCCAGAGACCGCTGCTTACAGTAACGGATTATGAAGAGCCATCATGTTCTTCGCAAATTGACGATTCCTCTTTGAAACCCGTTGCTTCAAACGCACGACCGCAATCATCTGCTACTTGAGGCCACGTCACTGTGAAAGCTAACTGTGTAGCAGAATACTATTTTGCCAAAGATTTGCATCGATTTGCGTCAGCAAAGACCAGGCCTTTCCGGTGTTGTTGTGTTTGTGCTTGCGAGTGCTTGCGAGTGCTTGCTTGCTGTGCTGCTGATTTTCAAATGGCACGACAGTATTAACTGCCGATTTTTATTATTATTTGTAAATAAACCTTTGGAAACAGACTTTACATTTTGTATTTTTGCTACATTTTAAGTTACGGTTTGGGCCCTTCTGATTTTCGCGAAAAAATTATTGAGACGATTCTGTATCCCAGAATAAAAAATAAAAAAATAAAAAAGTAACTTTGTTTCGGAGGGCCGCTAGTGGGAGCACTTTTTTCAGTTGCTATAAACAATGGAACTGGTAATTTACTGAGGGCGGATGTGGAAGTTAGTTGTGTAGTTTGCAAGTTCGGCTGTATTATCATTAGGCCATAAACTTTAGTGCAACGTTTGCGAATTTTAAACATGCAATATCTGCTGAGTAAAGATATCCAGAGAACGCTTGCAAAACAAACAGATCGAATTCAGCTTTTTTATGACTGGTTTACATTGTCAAAAACTCTGCGTGCTTGGTCATTCTTTGCTTAAAACCGGTTTCAATAAACCTGTTAAACACTAAGTCATTTCTGGGCTATGTAAAGGTGCATGACTGGGACTTCAACAGTGTAAATGTAAATAATATATAGCAAAGCCACTAAGCGGCGGTGCAAACATACTGGCTAACAGTTTAGTTAAAACCTGAAAATGATGTGGTACAACCTACCTTGAAATAGTGCAGCCATTTTTAACTTTTGCAGATGTGAATATTAGATTGCTATGAAATGTTGTTGTACAAAAAATTGTAGTGTCGAAGAACATCGAAAATTTTAAACAATGGCTGATGAAGTTGATTATGATTTCTTTGATGATGAGCAGCCTCCACAACAAGGTAATTAGTTGCTTGTTACAAAAAGTTACCAACTAAGAGTGTTAAACACAGTAAAGTTTTCACAGGCAAGCTTAGTTTATTGTTCAAGTTATATTTTATCTTTTAATCAGCTGCTATTTATTTAGGTAAAATAAAGTTTCATCCTGGCTCCACAAGTGCACCTGAAACAGATGTTCTTGCTCATCCTTTGACATCAAGTTCATCAGAGTCAAGTCAGGACAGTTCAGATGAATTGCATGGCACCAGTAGCAATGTCAGTGCCACAAAATCACCAAACTCTTTGAGGAGCTCCTCTGGCCAGTCAGCAACCTCAAGCAAACACCGATCGGACAACAGCGATTCTGAAACATCAGATGATCAATTGAATAAATCGCATAACAGCACCTATGTAGTAAAGCATGTTTCAAGCCATAAAAAGAGTCACAAGAAAGGAAGAACAAAATCTTACAGTAAAAGTAAGACTGTTCCTAAAAAAGCACAGATTTCAGACTCAGATGTAACAGACGTATCGCCCCTGACTTCTCCACCTAATTCTCCTGTGTTTCATCGTCGGAATGAGGCCTATTTTCCAAAGAAAAATAAGCCCCAAGCCGATATGCGTCATATCACTAAACTCAATGTTGTCTTTCGGGACTCTTCAAGTGGTGATGGTTTAAATGAACCGCACCATAGGCTTTCTTCAAGAGCTGAAACTGCAGATACTCAAAAACAAAGAAAGGCCCATGATGACCACTGGTCGAGTAGCAGTGACGAAAATGAAAGGGAGCAGTTCGATAAGAAAAAATCAACCAAAAAGGACCTGAAAATGAGAAGGGACTTAGCTGTTCGCAATCATAGAAAAAGACTACTGGATTCCTCAGCAAGAGAGTCAATGGAAATTTGCAATCTCCTTGAAACTGTATTGGAGTTTGAGAAAAAGAAACAAGATGCAAAGGTAATGTATCTGATAGAATACACCATCTTTTTATTGTGCTGCGTTTGCATAACTGTCTATTTTTGTTCAAGGAATTTCAATACAGACGAAAGTTTGATGGAGATTTTTCCAGTAAGAGTCAGAGAAAAAACATGTCTTTTTCAAATGATCAGGTAGGATAAACTTCTTTGACCTAGTTTTTTAGTTTCATATATCTATTTGTAATTTCATACAAAGGCATGTACACTTTAGGTGCGAAACATTGATCATGAGAATCAAAGGCTTCTACGTGAAATAACAAAAATGAATTCAAGGAGGTCAAGGCCATCAAGTGCGTCGAGTATGCGATCTGTGTCAACAATTAAATCAAATGCTTCAACTCAAAGCAGGTGGGACATATTGTTTGGAAAAACAAAGGGAAAAGATATTTTAATTTTTGTAATTCTGGGTTTGTTTGCAGAACTTCAACATCTTCGAGATCAAGCAGATACAGCGTAACACGCAAACGAGAAGATAGACCCACAAAACTTTATCATTCAGCTATAAATAGAGTCAATTACCAGCGACAAATTGAACGTGAAAACATGGTGATTACATGTGAACATTCTCTTTCACTAGCTGTATAAACTTATACCTGTACCTTTTATCTCTAACTGTCTTGTCAAATTTAGATTTACATTTCCAGGTGTTTCAATTTGTGTACAATTTATTTGTTTACATAATGGGCTAAAAAAAGTTGACAATGTAGTTTTTACTATGAATTTGCCATGTGAATAACATGTAACATTGTAAATTTTTGATGTCTGCGATTCTGTCTCTTGGGACATAAATGTTGACTAACACCTTGTAAAAAATGTTTCCAGCAACTGCTGAAGAGGCTTCAAGCTGCAAAACCCACACAAGGTATGAGGCGGAGAGCCCAGTTGGAAGATTACAAGCAACAGGCCAAGTACATGGGAGGCACAATCGACAGAAATGGCATGTCTGTACAGAGAGCACATGGTGAG
>QXVZ01031509.1:0-15116 GCA_008931825.1 Phallusia fumigata
AACCGTGCAATGGCAAAAAAATGTCGCTTTATTATTCTTGAAATCAAACTGTCCATGAAACGGCTCAGTACCACACTGACCGTTGGTTTTGAATCATATCAATGTTGTCTTCGGCTGAATTTTGAAAGCTTCCAGCTACTTTAAAAAGTGTAAAAAGTAAAAGATGCTAAACAATTTCAACAATTAAACTTGTTATTCCACGTTTGCTGGTATTCTTTGGTTTTAAATGTTCATGCAAATGATGGCACAAATCTATTATAACTGCCTCCGGCATACGGTATTCCGACATTTCTAGGCGATTTTTTCTGGTAATTTTTTGTTTGTATAAGCGTTTAACAGCAAAATAAGCAGCCATATTTGATTGCTAGCACAGCTGTGGGGCTTAGACATTAAGACATCGGCGTTATAGCGAGGGGTCTGAGGTCCTCGTTAGTAAGCGAGGAGTTTTTCGAGGTCCGGTTAACTAGCCGTCGATACCGAGCTCGCTAAACTTACCGAGATGTGTTCGTTATGCCGCCCCTGATTGATATTAATGTGCTGCGCCCGCTCTATCCGACAAATCAAACTTTTATCTTGACAATGCTTAGCCCATCCGTTTTTCCCAAACATTGTGTAATTCTTCTTGGAGAGGTGTGTGACAAGAGTGGTCAGGCCACAGGTTTGCTGAAGATGTGGAGGTCGCGTTTTGGTTTATTCAAACGGAAACTGCATGAACGTGTCTGTGAAAACCGTTTGAATTTATGCCTTGTCATTCGTATTTGGATCCAATACGCGCTGCCTGGGTTTTTGATGATTTCACTTAGGCACGATAATGCGCTTTATAATGATTCGTCGTCGATCACGACTACGCTTATTGGCTCTAAAATCTCAAGGGCTTAACATACATTTAAATGGTTTTCACAAGTAAACTCGAAATTGCAGCCCTAACTTGCATATCAAAAATGAGAATTAAGTGCGCATCATCATCATCATTAAACCCAGGGCACGACCGCGTGCTTTAAAATGAGTCGATTGATACCTAAGTTACAGCGTTTTTTATTTTTAAAGGAAGTCCTGCGTTCTTTCCGACTTTTTCTGGTCCGCAGCTTACACCAGAAAAACTCCTGCAATCGGGAACACCAGGAACATCAACACATATGACACAGCAATCCTATCCCTCTCGGGCCCAATCAAACACAGGTATTAATACGATTATTTTTTGGGTCAGAAGGTGTTTGCCATCTGCAAAAAACTCATATGGTTAACACGGCAATCAAGAAAGCCTACATTAGAAGCAGGAGCGCATTAAAGGTATTGACAAAAAATGTTCTGCTCTCTCCCCCGGCAAATACTAGACCTGTAGAAACAACAACGCAAAAAGCCAAGGTAACTATGTTACACGCCTTTTAGGTTCGATTTAACACATTTCCCCTCCACAGAGAATAGAGTGTCCACAATGGACCTAATATAGCAACATCTCTACATTATACGGAATAACGTAACAAAAACGAAGAATACAACAGGCACAAACGTAAACATGACTCGCCAACTGCTTGCACACCTAGTTCCTTCGAATAAAACCAAATAGAAAACAGTAAATGGAAAGAAATAACAAATGAACAAGTGAAACACTGTTAATTAATGGCAAAAACACGTGTGTACAGCATAAACCAGTTAATCAAGAAACAAACACACATCAAGTATCATTTATAAAACTTAACAGACAACAATTAGCGGTGGCACAAATCAGTAAAACACAGAAAAACAATCAAATAAAGATTATGCAAATAAAACATAGCAAATGTAATAAAATGAGGCTTTACTACAACAATAAACAAGGTGCTTAATGCGAGATAAAACAACAAAGAATGGAAAGTTTAAAGTGACTTACGCAAAAGACGAAAATACAATAAATGCTAATGTGCTTTGCCGGCGGGATAGAAACTTGGTCGATAAATGGTATGACGCGGTCATACTGTCCACGTTTTAAGTTGTTTCCTGTTGTTGACTTTCATTGCATTCTGCCAAACTGTACCGATCAAAATCATATGGATGGCGATGATTCGTCCCAACTTCTTGCATCTTTCTGCACATGGTTTTTATTCATTCGTATAATTGTTCGATTGTTGCGCTCGACCCCACCGTTACTAGAAGGCATATACTGAATGGTTCGTGTTTTAAGGCACCCACAAATCTTAACCAACTCCTTAAAAAGAACACTTTCAAAATGTCCACCTTGGTCGGAGTGAATTTGGTTCGGGACCCCATGTACGGTAAACCAGCGGTGGTATAGGATACTAGCGGTTTCCTCAGCTGTCATGGTTGTCATTGGCCAGGCTTGCACGTACTTGGTATAAATATCACAAGCCACAAGAAAAAAACCCATATTTCTTTGTGCGTGGCGGCCAAACCTCCCAGAATGTAAATTTCGATAGTCTGCCTTGGCTCGTTCTCAGCAGATGGCATCAATGGAGCTCGTGGTTTTTGTGTCGGAAGCTTTCTTATGTTACATGTTGTAGATGAAGAACAGTAGGCTTCCACAAACTTCCTCATTCCCGGCCAATAAAATCGAATCAAAATTCTTTCCAAGGTACGTTGTATTACCCATGTATCCACCACCATTCATTACGTGTTTAAAAGGGGGTCGGTGACCTTGTGCAGCCCATTCGATTAGGTGCCTTAATGTTTCATCACCTTTTTGCTGAGATGTAATAAAATCTTGACTCCAGCCTATGTTCTCCTCCAAGAACAAGCGTGGCCACAGTGCATTCACTGCAAGATCCCGCCTCACCTTTAGCTATTTTTTAGGGACATTCTTCGTCCGTATCCCCGGTGTCATCGGTTTCGTACATGCGGCGACTTAATGCATCGGCATTTGTATGCCTTGACCCAGGCCGATGAACTAATTCAAATTCAAACGATGACAAAACTTAAAATCAACGGGCACACCGACCGTACGTTTTCTCTGCTTGCCAGAGCCAACGTAATGAAGCATGATCTGTAGGCAACAAAAACGACTTGTCTAGATAACATTGAACTTACTTCACAGCATAGACGACGGCTAGAAGTTCTTTTCTTGTCGTGAAATATTGTTTCTCGCACTTGTGAGAGATCTTCCTCCACAGGTAACTGGATGCTCACTTCATCGACAATCTGCGATAAAACACAACCAACGGCTGAATTCGTGGCATTGGTATCAAGTATAAAGTTATAAAGTAAGCCAATGCGCCATTTCGTTCAATTCCATTTAAAACGATACGCATAAGATGTTAAAACGTTGCTGGTGCATTCGACTATCCAAAAGGCATAATAAACTGGAATAGGCCACGATAACATGTAAATGCCGTCTTCTCCTTGTCTGACTCTTCAACTGGGATTTGCCAATACCCGGAGTTCGGATGTAAAGTGGAAAAATAATGACACCCAGATAATTGATCGATGTTGTCATCAACCCGTGCTAATGGATAGCTGTATTTCTTAGTGCAGCACGATAGTCAATGCAAAACCGGGTGCTGCCATCTTTCTTTTTCACCAAAACGATTGCGCTCGACCGAGGAGAGTCAAAGTGACTAATCACACCCCGCTCTTGCATTTCGTTAATTAAATCATCTACTTTACGTTTGTTGATTTCAGAAATGCGCCTAGGTTGTTGTCTATAGGCGCCGCAGCTCTAGTGTTAGTCTTATGATTGGCAAGATGCGTTTGGCCGAAGTAGTTTGCTGATAGAGAAAACGCAGAAAATCGTTTTGAAATCACCTTAGATAAGCTGTCCAGCTGAGTCGTATTGAGTCCGAGGTTGTAAATATCCATTTCCTGATGCAGTTTGGTAATCTACATTTTTTCCCAAGTTGGTGTCAGCTCTTTTCTTTTGGATGAACTGCAGATAGTGAAGCCATTAAAGTATGTCAAAGTATGTCAAAAAGAAAGGAAAAAGCTTCTCTACATTTACACCACACGGCGACAGTTTCTCAAGGTTGGTAAAATTGGCAATCCTTACTTGTACTTGGTATCTCTTAACTGCGGTAACCGTGCTGGCGGGACAATCCTCGTATTTGTTGACAAAGTCTCTATTGCCTTCGGCAAACACGTCAAATCGAGCCAGCACGGATTCCCACTGCAAACAACCTGTAACTACAACTTCGGTAAATGGAGGTATTTTTAGCGGTTCTATTTATTTAACGTCACACGCGTGGGACTGGTCTTTATAACAAAGGAACTGTACCAGAACCTGCGGTCGGGGTCATGTTTTCGTAATTGACTATTGTACAGCCATGGGCTTGTAAATAACCCACACCAAGAATACAGGAATCTGCCAACTGTGTAGAAACTAGGATTTGTAACTTAGCTTCAACTCCCGCAACTTCTACCTCAAGAATAGTCACGCCGTCGAGGTCGATTGATTGGCTCCCACAATGGTGTAAGCTTTTGGACATGACGAAAGAGCACAACCGATCAAGCGGTTAAACAGGGAACGCGAAATCACTGTAGCCCCACCAGTGTCGATTAAGGCATATATTGGATGAAAATTTGGGCGATTCTATGTAATTGGGTGCTCGTACAATATTTCACCGATCTCGGCAATTTACTCGCATATGGCCTGACTTGCCACATTGATAGCATACAGGTTGATTATTCGTCGAGGTGCTTTTAACAATAGAATCAACCTTTGTTTTAGGTCCTGAAGTTCCAGACACAGCTTCTTTATCGCATCAAATAACGCAGATTGGTTTGTAGAGTTTGCGGTTGACACCGCTGCACATATACCCGAATTCGTTGAATTTTCTGAAAAAGACGGAATTTAAAATTTAATTTACTAGCTATTGTAAAGGAGGGACTCTCTTTACAAGAATTTTCCCTTTCAATTTTGTCAACTAAGGGTTCGATTGTTTTAACCTTTCGTCAAAGCCAAATAACATTCATTCTTACACTTTCATCTTCTGGCGGGTACGCGGCCTGACACAGTCGGAGCAGCTTTATCACAAACTTTTTGTCAGATTCTCCCAATTTTTGAAAGCCTAAGAAGTATATATTGTAATTAATGGGTAAATTCCATAAGGCAAGCCTAATCTACATGTATTTTTATAGGAGATTCCTTTTGTGAAGCACCGTTGATCTTGCCCACCGGATATTATGGCCCCTAGTGGTAGAACCCCAATTGGACTACCACACAACAGGACTGTTAGTGAGGCATTAGTCTGATCCAAATTGGATGTAGAATCCACAAATACATTACACATCTCAGAAGGTTGCATCACCATTTTGTGAATCCTTTCCATGATCGGACTAACAATCGCACACACATAAGATCCTTCAAATTGCTCAAGGCAGATCTTAGCATTAGCCTCTTCAGCATAATTCTGTATGACACAAAACAAATTTAAACCACTAAATGACCCAAAGTTAGCCTTACGCCATTCATCCCACATATAGTACACAGGGCGTGGTTTTGGATTAAGGTGTTAGCAACTGCACTTATTCCGTCTGTTACAAGCAACTGAGTCTAATGCGTTTGTATTGCCTGAGACGCGGACAACAGTATCTGGTGCTTTGATGAGGTCATACGGTTGGATGACATTGGCTTGTTGTTGTTGTGACGTGGTTGGCTGGACGACGTCATTAACATAGATTGGCTTGCTGTTCTGTGTTTCATGAATTCGGCGATTTCCAGCTGTTAGAAACATTTTACTGTAACATTATATTTAAATTTACCAAAGTATTTGCTTATATTGACAGTTTTTCTCTGATTGGTTAAACACAAGATGTCCTCTGATTGGCTCTAATTGGTAGATAGCCGCAAACCTCCGCCGCTGTGATTGGCCTAAAAATCCCCATTTGCGATATGTATAACATTTCCCGGAATTCCAAAAAATGTACTTTCATAATTGTGTATGTTCTATCAAAAAATCCGATGAATGAAAAAGTACGTATGCTTCAAGAATTGCTCCTTTTCAAAAAATATTCTGCCGGCGCCCATGCCCGTAACGTCTTTTTGTGCGGCTTGAGTCGCGCTATGAGACAACTTTCATTGGAGATTTTATTCAGCAGTATTAGCTAAATAAATAGTTCAACTTGCATCGTTTTTAGTCCCTGCGTGATATTTTTATGTTCAATAAAGTAGCAAATAATTACAAAGAAAATCGGTATGTGTAAAAAGCGATCTCCAAGTTGAAGCTCTCTTCCTCATTTGGTAGAATATGGCGCCTGGAAACCGTGCAATGGCAAAAAAATGTCGCTTTCTTGACAGGTTTTGATAAAGAGGCAAAATGGAAAAAGTCACTCTTCGATATTTTTATGCAGTTATTTTATTTTTTAACAATGTGTGTGCTGCAGGCCACAAAACTGTGCAAATTATCCTTGGTCAAAAAGATGGTTACGGCATCAACACTGAGGAAATCGAAAGGATCTTCGGTCAACCAGATGTTGTGAACACACCGGTTGCCATCTACTCTGTGGCTGGAGCGTTTCGGAAAGGAAAATCGTTCATGCTTAATTTTTTTCTGCGATATTTGTGGGCAAAGGGCAGCAGCGAGGTATATTTATTTGACATTGACCGAGAGCACTTTTTCGGCGAATTATTAATGTTGTTGTACCTACATAACAGTCAGAATCCTGGCTTTATTCAAAACAAAAGGAGTTAGACAAGGGTTTTGAGTGGCGAGGTGGATCAGTGCAACACACACAAGGAATATGGATATGGGATGAACCCTTTTTTGTTCAAACCCCCAAGCATGAAAAGGAAAGTATTTTTTAAGTCAATCCTTGGGCCTTTCTGTCAAAACATGTCGTCATCTTGTAAACCAAGTTATGATTGTCTTCCAGAGTTAAAACTGCACAGGAAATATTGGCGTTGACAATGACAATAAATCTTTTCACCTAGGTCGCAGTATTTCTCATGGACACTCAAGGTTCGTTTGAACCAGGAGCTGCAGTGAAGGATTGCTCAGTGATCTTCGCACTTAGTACCCTGATAAGCTCGGTGCAAATATACAACGTTTCGCAAAATATACAAGAAGACACATTGCAACATCTTCAGGTTGGTTTTGATGGTTTGAATAAAAACAAAACAAACATTTTTGGCAAATTTTACGACCTAACAGCTTTTTACTGAATACGGAAAAGTCGCTAAAAAGATGGGCAAGCAAGGTGGAAAATCATTTCAGGTTTGGGTTTGAGTTGTAAAATTATTTCCGAAAACCCAACCTTGGTAATTTTATTTAGGACTTAATGTTTCTCGTCCGTGACTGGCCTGACCCGGAAATTCCGTATGGATTTGACGGTGGCAGTGAATTATTACACAGAGTCTTCCACGTACAACATGATCACCAAGACAATAAATCAGTTCGAAAGAACCTACTTGATTCGTTTGAACGTGTTTCATGCTTTCTGATGCCTCATCCTGGGTTAAAGGTCGCCAGAAGACACGAAAATCAAAGAGATCAACTAGATTTGGCAGGTGGTTGTTTCCTTTTTTATATTTTCTATTTAGAAAAAGGCAAATAATCGTGTAATAATGTGGCTAAAATTTTACCTTTAGGTGTAGTAAAGATTTTATACCATGTTTAAACGTTATTTAAAGGGCGTGAAGTTACACTGCATTTATCTTTTTAAGATTTGGAACCGGACTTTAAAAAAATGGTGGATGTTTTTGTGCGACAACTTTTCGTCCCTGTCAAACTCGTAGTGAAACAAGTCAACAACAATTCAGTGACAGGAAAAGATCTCATCAACTTTACTTTGGCTTNATCGGTATGTGTAAAAAGCGATCTCCAAGTTGAAGCTCTCTTCCTCATTTGGTAGAATATGGCGCCTGGAAACCGTGCAATGGCAAAAAAATGTCGCTTTCTTGACAGGTTTTGATAAAGAGGCAAAATGGAAAAAGTCACTCTTCGATATTTTTATGCAGTTATTTTATTTTTTAACAATGTGTGTGCTGCAGGCCACAAAACTGTGCAAATTATCCTTGGTCAAAAAGATGGTTACGGCATCAACACTGAGGAAATCGAAAGGATCTTCGGTCAACCAGATGTTGTGAACACACCGGTTGCCATCTACTCTGTGGCTGGAGCGTTTCGGAAAGGAAAATCGTTCATGCTTAATTTTTTTCTGCGATATTTGTGGGCAAAGGGCAGCAGCGAGGTATATTTATTTGACATTGACCGAGAGCACTTTTTCGGCGAATTATTAATGTTGTTGTACCTACATAACAGTCAGAATCCTGGCTTTATTCAAAACAAAAGGAGTTAGACAAGGGTTTTGAGTGGCGAGGTGGATCAGTGCCACACACAAAAGGGATATGGATATGGGATGAACCCTTTTTTGTTCAAACCCCCAAGCATGAAAAGGAAAGTATTTTTTAAGTCAATCCTTGCGCCTTAAAGTTTTCTGTCAAAACATGTCGTCATCTTGTAAACCAAGTTATGATTGTCTTCCAGAGGTAAAACTGCACAGGAAATATTGGCGTCGGAACTGACAATAAATCTTTTTACATATGTTCAGGTGGCACTATTTCTCATGGATACTCAAGGTTCGTTTGAACCAGGAGCTGCAGTGAAGGATTGTTCAGTGATCTTTGCACTTAGTACTCTGATGAGTTCCGTTCAAATATACAACGTTTCGCAAAATGTGCAAGAAGACACATTGCAACATCTTCAGGTTGGTTTTGATGGTTTGAAAAAAACAAACAAACAAACATTTATGGCAAATTTTACCACCTAACAGCTATTTACTGAATACGGAAAAGTCGCAAAAAAGATGGGCAAGCAAGGTGGAAAATCATTTCAGGTTTGAGTTTGAATTGTAAAATTATTTCCGAAAACGCAATCTTGGTAATCTTATTTAGGACTTAATGTTTCTCGTCCGTGACTGGCCTGACCCGGAAATTCCGTATGGATTTGACGGTGGCAGTAAATTATTACACAGAGTCTTCCACGTACAACATGATCACCAAGACAATGAATCAGTTCGAAAGAACCTTGATTCGTTTGAACGTGTTTCATGCTTTCTGATGCCTCATCCTGGGTTAAAGGTCGCCAGAAGACACAAAAATCAAGGAGATCAACTAGATTTGGCAGGTGGTTGTATCCTTTTTTATATTTTCTGTTCAAAAAACGGCAAATAATCGTGTAATAATGTGGTTAAAATTTTACCTTTAGGTGTAGTAAAGATTTTATAACATGTTTAAACGTTATTTAAAGGGTGTGAAGTAAAACTGCATTTATCTTTTTAAGATGTGGAACCGGACTTTAAAAAAATGGTGGATGTTCTTGTGCGACAGCTCTTTTCACCTGACAAACTTGTTGTGAAACAAGTCAACAACAATTCAGTGACAGGAAAAGATCTCATTAACTTTACGTTGGCTTACTTTGAAGTATTCCGAAGTGGAAAAATGCCCGAAGTCGGTGCTGTCATGCAAGTAAGTTTGCCGATTTGCACATGGCTTGCAACTCTGTGTGGTTAATTCTAACTCTTGTGTGGTAAAGTCAAGAGAAAAATTTTTGTTTACAGAATGTCGAAGTAATAGTTATGTACCCCCTTCCTGAAGGGAACACGTATTGTTTTTACTCTATTTTTCTTTCTTTTTTATAACGAGCATGTCGTTTTGCTACGAAATGTTTAGTGGATTTCACAGGAACTTTGACAGCTGGTAAATATGATCACGAAGTTGTGCCATTGGTTTTGTTTGACCCCAGAGCCTCAAACGAAACGGTATGTCCCGGTTGAGTGAAACTTCGTTGGGTGGTGGGTTATCGGGAGTTGTCACATACGTACTCCATACTTTCTCAACGGATCAGGACTTTTTGGTTAGCCTTTTCAACAATTTATGATTGGGGTGAAATTTGAATAGCTTTTTATTTTGAACCATTATGAGGTATCAGTTGCGACATTTCATCCTGTAGCCCAGGTGGTTACCCTCACGGGTCAAATTACTGAACAAGGTTCGGGTACGAGTGCGTTGCTTTTAAGGAAACTTCCATGTAGTCAGAGTACGAGTGCGTTGCTGTTAAGGAACTTCCAGTAGTCAGACCCATATTTTGCGTACCCATGGAAATGGAACGTGATAGTATGACATGCCATAATGTTGCAATATTAGCTGTTTGACCCTATTGTCCCAGCAGTTACCCCGCTAGCACTCCAAAATGGGTAAAATTACTACACGATATCCAACCTGGACATAAACTTAACAGTTTGTAGACATGCCATTGTGGTGCACTGGTTGCTCTGTTTAATCCTGACCACAGGCGTCAATTTTTTGCAATTTTTTTTCATGTGGGGTGAGGTGGCGAAACGATCGAATCCAAGCGGTCTGACAAGTGATCATACACCTATTGGTTTGAAACGTCATTGTACTCTCTGTTATCGCTAATATTAACGGTGCATATAGCACTAGAGACGCACAAAACTGGACTTTCTCCTGCGTTGTTAAATGAACGAAAAGAAATTTAGGTCACTTGTCTCGCACGTGTTTGGTGTAAACCAGTCATAATGAATCCATGAAATTTCTGGGGTGGCAGCATAGACTTTGTATAATGGCTGCCTCCCTAGAAATTTTCAGTGGGGTGGCCGGATGGCCCCTGCCACCATGGGAATCGACGCCTATGATCCAGACGTATGTCTTTTTAAATTGGGTAATAGTATACAGCGGTAAGGCACCCTTCTAGTATGTATTTAGTAGTATGTTACCTGTAATAAATATAGGTCATGTTCGGCTGTCAGGCATTTCACGATTCTCTACTTCTACTTTCTATTTACTTTTTTTATGAAATGGTCTTTGTCAAACCCAAAGGTAGAGTTTCCGTTCCTGAAGAAAGGCAATGTTATTTTCCCGCATTTTTTTTCTGCAACTTTGTTTTTCAAATCTGCCAAAACATTTGTTCAGGTAACAGCCAAGGCTGCCATTCTGACAATTATTCAAGAATGCAATGAAATTTACCGCCGACAAATGAAAAAGGTACATTGTACATGGAATGTATGTTAGTTCAAATATGTAAACAGAAAACTATTTGCTGTGTAGTGGTGCGAAAATACCTACAAAAGTGACGAAGAAATGAGAAACACCCATGACTTGTGTAAGATGGAGGCTCTGTACAACTTTGACCAAATGCCAAAGTTTGGGGATGATTCATTCATTGAAAAGTATCGCAAAAAGTTGGAAGAACTTATGAACCAACAGTTTAATGTTAATGAGCAAATCAACATAACTGAAAAGGTGTTATTACAAATCGCTCTAATTTGTTTGTTGTGTAAAAAGAGGTTTTAATTATGACTGATTTATGTTCTGCACACTCCACTCAGTGGTGCAAAAGTGATGTATAATTGACTCCTTGACTTTCATGCATTGCGTAATAGCATCGAATATTGTATTAGCATCGGATAAACGTGTGATTTAACTGTTCTGTATAATACTCGGTTCGTTGAGTTGCTCCTTTAAAAAGAGACTGATTTACCTCAAGGTAAAGTCTTGTTTTATCTGCACAATAGCAGAATCGCAGCAAACTTTTTTAAATTAACTGAAATGTGATTTGTTAGGAACGGATGAAGTATGCAGTGCGGGAAGCTGTTTCAGCCGCGGAAGGAAAGTACACAAAAGCTATTAAAGACGTAGGTATCAGTTTTGGAACATTGTTGCTAAAAACGTCTTTCAACATTCATCAGTGACTTTTCTTGTCGTGATGTTGCAGCTCTCATGTTGTGGAATATGACACTACATAAATTCTTTCTCGAATATTACAAATTGTACATTTAGGTGCCTCATAGTTAAAACGATTAATTCGCGTTAAAACTAATTTCTTCAGATTGTGTGTAAAGCGGGAGCACACAAACCTTATAACATGCAAAAGCGCCAAATAGTTATATCTTGCCCCAAAACAACTATAATATAAAGTTTTTTTTATTTTGACTGTACGCCAGCAGTACGACATTCGTTCCATAGTTGGCAGACTCTGCTATAAGCATTTGCGGAACTAAGGAGTTTTTACACTTGCGTCGCAAATTTACAGTTTACCAGTGGAAAGTACGTCGATGAGAGCACAATTATTAAGATTGAGAAGGGCTGCCGAGAAACCGCTGTTGAATCATATTTGCAACAAACAAAGCAATACCCACGGGAAACTGTTGAGGCGTATATACGAAAACTGATGGAACTCTTGGATCAAGCGCTGAAGCGATTTAATGAAAGCAACCATCACAAACGGGCAAGACAGTTTTTTGTTTAAAATTGTTTTAAGTTTTACTTCATATATTAGAATGTGCGAATTTTAACTAAAAAATGAAAAGATTATAAAAAAGTAGTCGAGTACCTAATTGCTTACATGTGTTGTCAAAATAGTCTAATAGAGAATTTTTCTCGCTTTACAGGAAGACTTGCGACGCCAACTTGAGGACAAATCAATTCGAGCTATGCAACAGTACAGACGCATAATGGAAGAGGTAGGTTACAACAGTAGGGCAAATTGAAAATTTATGAAACAAAAAGGAGATTATTGTGCACTCGTGAACAGATCTGGTATTTAAAAATATGATGTGCGAAAATAAACCAGTCCTTTTTTTTGAAAAAAAGGTGCACATTTATCGCCCCAAAGGTTGTTGCTGTACTGTTAAATCATCAAAACTTTAAATGATCAAAAGAAAGGACAATTAAAAAACACGTAACAGCAATAAAAAACCAAGAAGGCAAATTTTTCATCCTGGCCGTGGTAACAGGTGCCTTAACGTGATTTTGCGACACACAAAATACAATTTAAAAACAAAAATGTTTAAAAAACACAACCAAGGTGGAACAGAAAGAGTTAGAGGTATTAACCTGCGGCGTCTCGACGAATGGAACTAATTGGGCGCTTGCCCAAGGGCCACACCACAATTAAAGGTCTCACCGCTATAATTCGTAAAGCAAGAGCTTTTTTACTTTGCCTTAAGTTGCTCCAAAAAGGATGGACACCTAGAACTTAAATTATTTATTTACTGTTTTTTTTCACAGAAATGTAGTGAACTGTTTTTGAGCGATTTAGCTTTCAAAGAAGGACATCAGACAGCCGAAACTGAAGCACGGAGAGTATTTGAAGAGTCAAATGTTGACAGACACACAGCGTTATGGAAAAACGAAACGGAGCATTTTCGTTTGCAAATTGAACAGGAGCAAGCCAAATACAGAATAAACAACGAAATGAACAAAGTGATATACTTTTCTTTGCTAGAATACACTTTTGATGAGTAGAGTTTGTTGCTGCAAGTTTGCGCCCACACAGTAAAACTAAACTTCTCTTAACAAACTTGTTTTGATGTTGATTGCAGAAACTAGCGCAAGCTAAGACCCTAGAGACCATGAATGCCGCGAAAAATCTTTACAAGTCTTTGATGGAGGAAGTGAGTATGAGAAAAGAGGTTCGAGAACAATATATGTCATAAACCATAGAAATTTTGCTAAATGTTTTTTTAAGTAATGTGGCCTTAAAGTTTTAAAGTAAAGATTTTCTTGTAGGGCTGAGACCTTAATTTTACCTGAAGTTCTTGTAAAACTAAACTATAATAAAATCGAAAAAATAGCACTCCCAAACAGGCCAAAAAGTGTTTGTCTTAACAAGTTATATTTTCAAAATGATCACTGCTGGTCATCTAAAAAGTATTAACTGTTGCATGCATCTTGATCTGTCTACTATTCTTGTCTTTAACGCGCAGCCATAACCCCTTTAAAGGTGGTATTTGTATCAACTTTGTACTAATCTTCAGTTTCACTTGCGTTTGCAGACCTGTGGCGTTGGGTACATTGATGCAGAAAGATTACAAAAGACTCATCTAGGAGCCAAGGAGCAAGCAAAAGCTGTTATCTGGTCTGTTGAGGAGAGCAAGGGATCGGAGTTCGTTGACAAATGCAAAGCCGAGGTTGATGAATTCCTCAACAACGAGTTCGAAAAATTTCAACAAAGAAATGAGAATCTCAAAGTTTGTAAAACTTCCTTTGTATTTTTGTTGAACGATGACACAGTGCGGCATTTCATTTGAATATTTGCACATAGTCACAAAGATGGACTTAATTTATGATACTACGATTGCATGGTATTAACCATCCTTAGCGAAATACCTTCAGTATTCATTTAAGCGCGACGTCATTTGCCAGACGCCGAGTAAACTTAATTTCATAGAGCTATAAATCGAAATTTTTAATTAAAGTATAAAGCTTTTATAACAATGCCAGTCTCCAAAACTGGATGATGGTGCCAGCGATCAGACAATTGTGGCAAAACGTTTTTGTTGTGAGATTTACAACAAATTGGCTCACATGGCTACACACGTTTGACATTAGGGCCATGCATTGCTGTTGACCTTTGCGGTGAGTTTATGCGTACCTGAAATCCATTGCATTTCTATACTTCGGTTTTAGTTTGAAATGATATAAATTGGGTTCCTGCTTGACATGAATCGTTTAAACACTTTTTCCAAGGAATAACGCTTTGATGAAGTACAGGCGTAATGGAAAATTGGTAAATGTAATTAGATTCGACTGTCAAATCGTCTAAATGAATGATTTAGCTTAGACAACCACACGGTAAAATAAATTCGGCTCAATGTTTATATTCGCCAGGTGGATGTTTTAATAAAAAGACATATTTAGCCGAAATGTTTCTGCCGCATGAATTAAACAAATGCAAGGCACCACAGTAAACGACTTTTCACATATTTTCCAGCAAAGTGCTAACAACCGTTTCAAGCAATGGAAAAATGATGCATACAAAGGATATCAAGAGCAAATCGATGTTGTAAGTTATATAAAGTAATATTAAAGTAAATTTGAAATCCAAAACGTTATAGAACCTTAAGTTTTGCGTCAGGACTTCAAATCCTGGCGTGGGCTGGAATGGAAAATGTTAGTTGTGAATCTAAATGTTTAATATTATGTCGCTTACCATACAATAGGCTACAAAAATAATGCCACGCGGTGGTCCCAGGCTATGCTTCGGAATGTCTGGTTGGCGAGAAATAAAAGTTTCGTCGCTAATATGTAAATCAAGGCAATAATCGTTTCGGCAGATTTTAGACAAGTACATTGATGAAAGATGTCTGAAAGCACGACACGACAAGGAAAAGCAGAAGGCGCTAACTTTTTATCGCAATGATGAAGAAGAACCAAGAAACGATTTTCGATC
>QXVZ01031514.1:0-10932 GCA_008931825.1 Phallusia fumigata
TTGTTCGTGCAACCACACAACAATGTTCGCCGTGTTGCTTACAATGACAACGATTGAAGTACCGCATGGAGTTGAGGTAGTTTTTTAACTATCACTTCCAAAAATGTTAAATTGAATAGAAATCTATTTGTTAGCGTAGTACAAGAAAAAGTTTGAGGCGAATTTATTGTTCGATTTTGAAAAAAATCTTTTATTTGGAATTAATCTACACAGGTAATATCACTTAATATCTCCAAAAAACTTTTTTACACTAATGTATTATGAATCGGTAAACGCAAAAAGTTAAAAGTCTTCAACCAAACGTTGCAGATTTTATCTTACGTCACTGAATCAATTTCACTCATCTGCCTCGTCATCACGATAGTCATCCTCGTCAAACTAAGAAGAAACATCGACAGCGACCGGACATCGGTTCAAATCAACCTGTGTTTTTCCCTCTTCTTTCTACATTTCACTCTCTTGTTTCAAGAACTTGTTGTTGGCAACGATCGGACATGCGAGTTGGTCACAGTCCTCATCCATTACTTCACCCTTGCATCCGGTACGAAATTTGTTTCCAAATACTTATTTTACATTCGTGCAGAGTCGACATTTGGAAGACAGACTTAAGTCAAGTTTATTAAATGGAAAGTATGTTAATGGGGAATGCGGACTTTTCACTGAACATCAATTGAAACACATACACATAGCTCCAAACACTAGGCCTAGTGACAAGACAGTAACAACACTGGAAGCAGCATACACAATCGTATTCAACACTAAAATATCGATTTTGTTAACGCATATGTTACAAAGCGCTATTAACCAAACAACTACACAACAAAAGCAATGCAATCCCATTAAACATAACAGGCGGAGGTCTCGTGTAACACATAATGAGAACGACTCTTGGGAAAACCACACCCAACTGACATCCATTCATCTGCAACAATTTTCGTTTTTGCCAGGAGCTTGGATGAGTGTGGAAGGCTTGGCTCTCCTCATGATCACTTCTCACAAAACACTGGAGCTGCAGGCGAAAAAGGGAAAAGCAATTTTAAAGTGGAAGTACGTGCTTGGATGGGGAGTCCCCGCCATCATCGTGGCACTCGCATCCATAATAGGTTTCGTCACAGAGAATTATATGGACGTGTCAGAAGCTCACAAGCGGTTTGCGGTTTACTCAAACTCAACGCTACCAAAATACAACTACTGCTGGCTCAGTTCGTCATCGAAGATTCGAATACCTGCTGTAATTCTCCCGCTGGTAATCGCGATGACTTTCAACCTCGTGGTGGCGCTCAAGGTCGCTGCTTTTGTCGCCAAAATGCGCGACGAGCAAAAGAAGTACGTCCCTCACGAGCAGCAGTGCTCTTGCATCGCCTTCGGCCCTGTTGAGCTGGATAAACTAGTGGCAGCCACCAAAGCACTTTGTGTGCTTTTGCCTGCTTTGGGGATTCCTTGGATATTTGCTTTCCTCGCTGGTAAGCTTAACGTTTCGCCCAACACAAAATAATACATCTGTGTTTATAGCTTGTTTGCAAAACCTTCCAACTCTTTGCTGCTTTGTTGCAGGTGTGAAGGACACGATGACGTCTACGATCTTTTTGTATTTAAACGCCCTTGTCACTGGATTGCAGGGTTTCATGTTATTGCTCGTCTACTGCGTGTTCAACACCAACGTTCGACGGTTACTTCAGCGCAGATTGCAGACATTTTCAGCAAAGTGAATTAATTTTTTATACCTGTGTACAATTTGTATTGCACAACACCATGTAATGAGAGAATGATCGTTATCGCATTTCACCATTTGTGGGTATTTTATTAAGTCCAAATGCAGCACACTTTGCACGTACTGTTCCACCATTTATTTTTCATCCACAATTTGTTTATTTTTACTTTCAGACCGTAACACAACACAAATGCTCAAAACTGTAGTTTTTTTTGTATCACGTCCTTGCTTTAAATTGTTCATGTCAACTTCTATAGAAATTTGGATATTTTTTAATGCAAAAACTGTTTAACACCAAAATAGCATCAAGATGACGTGACATAGTCGTGCGAGTGGTCAGTGGGCAACAATGGAAACTGGAAGGGTAATAACAGAAACCTTTAATTGAAAACTTACAGCAGAGATAGGACTGAGAATCTGTAGGAACGAGGACGGAAGAATAGTTAAGACTTCCACATTTTAAAACCAAGTAAAGGACTTGGTGACCAAAGCAAGCGTTCGGTGAAGTAATTGTTGTGCAGCAAGCCAGTCACAATACGATTTTTGCATATTTCCTGTGATACGCATACAGTAAGAGCATGACTACAGTGGGTGTATTTTTTGAAAACGCATGGTTTGCAGTCTTATCCGTGATTTGTTGTGTTGTTTTGCTTCCTGTCGCGTAGGGCAGAGTATGTAAAAACGCGACGTATTGTAACAAGCAAAAACACATGTTGAAGTTTTTTTTTAGCAATTTGATAGACATGTTTGCATTCACTGTAATGGTTGTGTTTGGGCGTAAATCCATTGGGTTGCTGTTGGGTGGCATATTGCTGGAAGCACTTTTATCACAGCACTGTGTCAAACCTCTTTGGATGCCAAGTACTGTATTGAGGAGAACCTCTGTGTTGTCAAGTTCAGTGAAAGGAGTTTGTGTTTGGCAAACTGTCACAGGTAAGCAGTTTAAAGCCAGTTTTAGAAAAGTATCGCTAGCCCAGTTTCTTTGGTACCCATTTTGATAACAGCTAAGCTTGTTGAATAACTTGCCATAATCTTCTCGTGTATCTCTGCTTCTAACACAAATTATACAAGCACATACCTACATTTTTTTTGTGTATTTACATCTCCCAACTTTCATACCTTGAAAACCAAAATATGGTAGTTTAGGTTTGTATTTGGCAGATGGTGCAACAAATCACCATGAAGAACGGACTGAGTACTGGAAATTAAATTACGATTGGAAGGATGATATATGGATCCTTTCTTGCAACGATGGCAAGAATAAGTGTACGCCTTTGATAAGACAAACTTTTTACTTACGAATTGTGTTGTGTTTTTTTATAGAAACGAGAAAACCTGCAGTCTTGGAAGGAAACGACATTGTGCGAAGATTGTGCAACTGTAAGTTTACTTTCAATTCATTTTAACGCTCCGATTTGATTGATCTGTTAACTGAATGTTTAAACCGCGTGGTATTTTTATGATTATATTTATTTCTAGATACGTGTGAGTGTAATTGCGACATTTATGAAGGGTGCCGTAACCCAAACTGCAACTGGGAACATCGCTATTTGTATGTAGGTTAGTATAGACCGGTTGTAAAAATTACAGTATAACACTAATTTATAATTAATAATGTAAACCAGTACTTGTGTGTAAAATATTTTTTTACTTTTCAAAAACGCTTGTATTACCTTCGCATCTAATTCGTTTTGAGGCTATTTAAAATCGTGATTGGTGCAGCTACAAACACATTCAATGTGAGACGTTTAAGGTTTCCAAGTGTTAAGTCCAATGTTTTCGTCAACAATATAGTGGCCATTTATACAGCTGTCAATAAATACCACAATCAGCTGTTAAAGTTAAATAATAAGTCCATATGATTTCTTAACCCAAAAAACATAACTATTTTTACAGCTGGTAATAATAATATAATCCGCTGCAGATGTTTAATAACAATACAGTAAGTAACATAATTGAAAGGTAATTAAGTTTTTAAAGTGATATGATGAATTTTTGCAGATGATCACTGTGTCGACGAACTTTCAGCTTCCAACTTAATCAATTTAACAAGAGGTACGAATCTGCATTTCGGAAATTTGCTTTGATAATTACAGGAAGTAAATAGGCACAAATTGTGCTTATGTTGGGCCGGTAATGTTTGGAAAATCCAAATTTGTTTAAACTTTAAAAGACATTTGGTTGCCTTGTTTCTTTTCGGAAAATCAAAAAAACTGTGAACAAAACACATTTTAATGATAATTTTTTGGCTTAAACACTTACTAACTGTCAAACATTTGGTGAAAGAGCGCTAATTGGTATTTTTTCTCTTTGTTAATGCATTAAAAACAAATTAAAGTCCACAGGACTTTTCCGGAAAATCATATTACTAACAAGAATTTCGATTAGAGGTATAGATCAAAACCATTTTATTCGTCTTTTAAAATTCCAGGATATTCCGTGCGACCGACTGATTCTATTGCTGAAAATAAACGCGAATATTTGAACAAACACATTAGGATTATTAGCACAACTATACAAAGCGTGAAAAATTTGGATTCGAAAACCAAGCTAGCGAAAAGATTGAAAAGGATTGAAGACCACGTTAGACTAGTTGCGGTCAACATTTCCAAATCCAACTCAACATCAATCGATAGTTTAGGATTCTCATTGGCAAGTGTTTTGTCATCATCTCAAACTGATGTAAGACACACTTTGAACGTCGGAGATACAAATATACAGTTGAAATCAGGCGACAACAAAACAGATACTAGTATTTACGCAGTGAGACTGGATTTACCTGAAGAAGAAATGTCACTTTTAATTCAAAATTACACAATAAGTGATTCCGAAAAGTTGAAAAACCGAAAGACTATCTTGTTTCCGTATACACCATACATCAGTGCCGGAAGCATACATTCCAACGGATTCTCAAACAACTCCACATCAATCAACTTTACGTTCCAAATAACCAGCAAAAGCATTGAAAAGGCAACTCGTCATGTAAATAGGAAGGGAACGCTGGCAGTGATAGACATGATGCCAGTTTGCAGTTTTGTCGACACAAAAACGAATTTGTTTTCGTCGGTTGGATGCCGGTACATTCCCTCCAGGGATAAACGGAACATCACTTGTTCGTGCAATCACACAACAATGTTCGCCGTGCTGCTTACAATGACAACGATTGAAGTACCGCCTGGAGTTGAGGTAGTTCTGTAACTATCACTTCCAAAAATGTTGAATTGTACAACAAAAAGTTTGGGGCCAATTTATTGTTTAATTTTGGAAAAAATCTTTTATTTGAAATTAATCTAAACTGGTAATATTACTTAATATCTCCAAAAAACTTATTTACACTAATGTATTATGAATCGGTGAACACAAAATGTTAAAAGTCTTCAACCAATTGTTGCAGATTTTATCTTACGTCACTGAATCGATTTCACTCATCTGCCTCGTCATCACGATAGTCATCCTCGTCAAACTAAGAAGAAACATCGACAGCGACCGGACATCGGTTCAAATCAACCTGTGTTTTTCCCTCTTCTTTCTTCATCTCACTCTCTTGTTTCAAGAACTTGCTGCTGGCAACGATCGGACATGCGAGTTGGTCACAGTCCTCATCCATTACTTCACCCTCGCATCCGGTACGAAACTTGTTTGCAAGTTCTTTTTTCAAACATGTTTAAAGTCATGCCGCTTGGGAGACAGGCTTGATCAAATCTATATCAAGCTAAAAGATCAGATTCTTCCTCGCGTTGAGTCGAACCAGGAATGGAGACTTGATATCAAGATGTGGACAGTACGATACGCAAGGCATCCTGACGGCAAAATACCTATCGAAGCGCTAATACAAGCTTATGAACTAGACACAATGTAACACCAACACTTTAAGCAAAACCTTACTATCGAATGACTGTATTAAACACTAAACGCTATCATTTTCGGTAACACACGTTTTACACAGTTTTATGAACCAATCAATCATACAACTAAACAACGTATCACGCATCCAATGATAAAGTGTTAGTTTTGTATACCACATAATGAAAATAAATCTTGGGAGATCACACCTAAACCGATAAAGAATTTATACTGGTGCGCGTCATTGAATCTTGTCCACAAGAATTTTCTTTTTTCTTCCAGGAGCTTGGATGAGTGTGGAAGGCTTGGCTCTTCTCATGATCACTTCTCACAAAACACTAGAGCTGCAAGCTAAAAAGGGAAAGGCAATTTTAAAGTGGAAGTACGTGCTCGGATGGGGAGTCCCCGCCATTATCGTGGCATTAGCATCCATAATAGGTTTCGTCACAGAGAATTATATGGACGTGTCGGAAGCTCACAAGCGTTTTGCGGTTTACCCAAACTCAACGCTACCGAAGTACAACTACTGCTGGCTCAGTTCGTCATCGAAGATTCGAATACCTGCTGTAATTCTCCCGCTGGTAATCGCGATGACTTTCAACCTCGTGGTGGCGCTCAAGGTCGCTGCTTTTGTCGCCAAAATGCGCGACGAGCAAAAGAAGTACGTCCCTCACGAGCAGCAGTGCTCTTGCATCGCCTTCGGCCCTGTTGAGCTGGATAAACTAGTGGCAGCCACAAAAGCGCTTTGTGTGCTTTTGCCCGCCTTGGGAATTCCTTGGATATTTGCTTTCCTCGCTGGTAAGCTTAACGTTTCGCTCAACACAAAAAATACATTTGTGTTTATAGCTTGTTTGCAAAACCTTCCAACTCTTTGCTGATTTGTTGCAGGTGTGGAGGACACGATGACGTCTACGATCTTTATGTATTTAAACGCCCTTGTCACTGGATTGCAGGGTTTCATGTTGCTGCTCGTCTACTGCGTGTTCAACACCAAAGTTCGACGATTACTTCAGCGCAGATTGCAGATCTTCTCGATAAAGTGACGTCATTTTGGTTAATGCCGTTGCTTCTTAAATTCATTTTTTGTTTCCTTTATATATTGGTGTTTCGTTTGTCGTGCGTTTGCAGACGTTCTTGCTTTAAATGTATTTTTCTTTAAATGTAAGTGCAAGCCTTGCTTGAGGTGTAGTTTATTCTACATAGCGAGTCAGGACATTTAAATCGACTGGTTGGGTAAAAATCTCTTCGAAATTCATTTCGATACCCATCAACTCACACACACGGATTTACACGTGCTCTACCCTTTTTCCCTGTTGCAGTAACCTCCGACGCTTTTTGCATCAGGCGTTTGTAAAATCGACACCAGAGTTGATTGCTCGCTCGCGGCTTAAACGTTTTGCACAGGAAGTTGACTACACAGTGTTGCAAATTGACCCTAGTGGGTAGAGTTTACCCTAACAGTATGTCGATCAGTTCAACTTTGTATACAGCGTCTGATGTGTACAAAATAATGTCAGTTAATTTTTTACCGCAGTTTGGATTTTGTTGTAAGGGTACTTGGACCTATAATTGGTTTGTTACCTCGAGTTCATTAAAGCTGTCGTAAATATAGCTACTGACTTTTTAAGTTTACATGGCTTATGCATGATTTTTGGTGCATGTTAGTGATATGCGAACCAACAGTGGAAACCTTTTGTTTTTAAAACCTACGTTCGGTGCAGTGATAATCTGTCTTTCAACTTATATTGTGCTAGAAACGTTAAGTTTACAAAACCCTTTGTAAGTGCAGAAAATAGGGACTGGTTTTACAACATGTTACAGAATAGGCTTGAGCATGATTATTTCATACACGTTGGTGATACTTCGAGAGAATCAAGTGGAAGTCTGCCATCAGCTTGTAATGCGCTGTAGACCATAATTTTGTTGAGTCCTTTGTAACTAAAACACGCCGATTCGTTTTAACCTGCAGCATATGAAGCATACATTTTAACTACTCAGGCTTTTGTATGACTATTGGTATTTGTTTGCTTGTCTTGTGTGCTGTGTCGCGCTTTGAGTGGTATTTACCCCGGGGAACACGACTTAATGAGACATCAAAATGTAGGTTCGCAAAACCATTTGCCAGAAGAGCCGTTACAAGTTTATACAACGCCAGGCAGCAACAGTTCATTTCTTAGNTTTGTTACCTCGAGTTCATTAAAGCTGTCGTAACTATAGCTACTGACTTTTTCAATTTTACAAGGCTTATGCATGATTTTTTGGTGCATGTTAGTGATATGCGAACCAACAGTGGAAACCTTTTGTTCTTGGAACCTACGTTCGGTGCAGTGGCAATCTGTCTTTCAACTTATATTGTGCTAGAAACGTTAAGTTTACAAAATCCTTTGTGAGTGCAGCAAATAGGGACTGGTTTTACAACATGTGACAGAATAGGCTTGAGCATGATTGTTTCATACACGTTGGTGATACTTCGAGAGAATCAACTGGAAGTCTGCCATCAACTTGTAATGCGCTGCAGACGATAATTTTGTTGAGTCCTTTGTAACTAAAACACGCCGATTCGTTTTAACCTGCAACATATGCAGCATACATTTTAACTATACTCAGGCTTTTGTATGACTATTGGTATTTGTTTGCTTGTCTTCCCTGTGTGCTGTGCCGCGCTTTGAGTGGTATTTACCCCGAGGAACACGACTTAATGAGACATCGAAGTGTAGGTTTGCAAAACCATTTGCCAGAAGAGCCGTTACAAGTTTATACAACGCCAGGCAGCAACAGTTCATTTCTTGGCACACGTTGGTGGTACGCAAACAAAACAGATAGGAACATATTTGGTTTTAAAGTGAGCGTGGCGAAATTCTGCCAATCAACTTGTAATGTACTGTGTGGACTATGCAGGCTGCTCATTGTGGCGACGGCTACAAGAAAATTGCTTCCTCTGTTTCCGGGCCTTACAGAAACGTAAGTATCAGTTTTCGTTTTTACGGACACAGCGACGCCCGTAATTTCAGCAACAAGCTTGCTTTTGGTTAAACGTCAAGTTATACTAGTGCGGTTTTCTGTCCACCTGCCTAGTTTTAACATTTGGGGCTTCTTTGGCAAAGATACTTTTGAGTTTAAACACAAAAAAATTTTGCAGAGGCGTGTTGGTCTCGCTCATTAAACATTATGAGCTTCTTTTTCACTACACGTAATGAGTACTGAATGACAAGCTTTTACATTACATTTCTTGAATGGTTTTGAATAGTTGGTTGCATTTCTGTGCTCGTTGTAACGACGGCCTTACACAATACAATGCTGCATAGCATATTAGCTCAAAACGTCTTTATCGGCAATCCATGTTAGCCCCAAACGGATCAGTAATCTATCCAGCGCACAGCTGCACAAACGCGGCATAACGACTTGGAAAAGTCAACGCACGCATAAGCTTATTAGTTTTTTCACATTTAAAAAAACTAAACTGTTAGTCTCTTCAAGTCAAATTGTGTGCTCAGTATATACCTGCAGCTAAGTAATTACTCATTGGATCGCTTGGTCTGACTGCAGGAAGTCTATGGCTTCTTTGCGACCCATAAATGTTAAAGGGGCAAAAGTGTACCACAATGTAACAATGAATGAGCCCTACAGTGCTTAGTTTTTAGCTAAACCCCTGTTTTGTATGGCCATTTCTCTTGCAAATGTGTTATTCTACGTTTTATAACCACCTTGCTCACTGTGACACTGACGTAAATATGTGTTGTAAAATGCTGTCCGGAGTTAAAGGGATTTAACAGAGTAAGGTCTATAGAGCCGAGTGGGCTCAGTAAATTTGTTGGCTTTGCATCTTGGTGAATCTAAAAATACGGGTTCCCTCCTTCCGCTTTTCCTTCAGCTGGGTGTTAAGGACGAAACATAAACAACGCGTAAGATAACCTTAAACCTGCTGCCTTAGGTCATGTTATGCAGATCCAATGTTGTCCCGCCCGTTAGGCGTTTTACATTTGCAAGAACGGGAACCTGGCGATACAAGCGCCACAATCATGCTTCCAATATCTGCCCTTACCACTTCATGAAGATTTGTCCTCGAAATCCTGTTGATTAAAATCAGTGACAAAATGTCGAGTTTGGACGGTTTTGCGTGCGTTTTACGATGCGCCTTTTAAATCCTGAGTCACGACGTACGTTGCTGTAATATTTGTTAACGGCCTTCCAAAGGAACACTCCGAGCATCATAACGCAACCGTCGCTGCTGGTACAATGTTTTCTGCGTCATACACAGGTTCCTAAGAATCCAAGGTTCAACAAAGGGCAGCAGATGCATTACATTCGTTGCTGAGTGTTATGGGAAATGAACCAGCACCACAAATAGATGCTTCGGGCTGGCAATAATTTCGTGGGAAAATCTACAACCTGTGCTGGCTGGAAACAGAGAAATGTATGGAGCCGGTGACATGATAGCGAGAGATACATTCTGTGTTCGAGACTTAGTCTGCTGCTGGTCGTATCGGGCGCTGGCGTATTTGCAACAAAATGGCATTGAAAATGGTCATCGCTTGTTTGTTGGCGAGTTTGCAAGTTTTCGTGGTTGGTGCATGGTGGCCAGACGAAGTACCAGTGTGCGATGAAAAGGGTAAGTCATGATGCACTTTCTTACGTTTTAGTTGAAAACAAAGCTTGTCACATCTGTTGGCCGACATTTTGTGTTGACAGCAATTGAACATTTCAAGGTGTGTCACCGATCCCTGAGTGCGATAAAAATCTTTGGTCGAAATTAAGACTTGCGTGTGTTCGGAAAGTTGTGTGTTTTACACCCGTGTTTCCCTGTGCATGTAACGTGTAAGGTGGCATTGCTCCAATTGACGTCACCAACTTTAAAAAATCGAAAAAATAAAATAAAAAATTAGTTAACAAAACTGCAATATAAGACAGTAGCTCGACGGTGGACTTATTGTGAGCATATGGAGTTCATGCGTTGTTTGCCCTCTCCGAGGATAAAAATAAAAAAAACAGACCGAGATCGATTTGTAATGGGTTGAATTAAACAAAACTAATAGAAAACTATACTACAGGAAAAAATACTTGGGACTAAATTCTTGCGTGAACGCGATATCAAGCTATAATTATTTGCAGATAAAAATTATGCGAATCTACCCAGCGCACATAAAAAATTTACCGTGTATGCTTGCAAAGATTTGCCAAAGCAAGATAAAAAAACAATAGATCTCCAGTGGCCTCTGTCATTATTTCTTACGACTACGATGCACATTAACGCGATTCCAAGCCTTTTACCCGCATTTAACCCGTGTTGCAAGTTTTATGTTGGGGATTTGCCTTAGTTCGTTACAAACTCCAGCCCTAAGTCCCCCCCCCCCCCCCTGTTTTTCCCCCCTCTACCTGGT
>QXVZ01031518.1:0-22003 GCA_008931825.1 Phallusia fumigata
TTTTTTTATGGTTTTGTGTTGGTCAGCCTGAAAAAGCTATTGAAGTGTACGAGCAGGCCTTTAAGAAAAATCCCAAGGATGGAGCTCTTGCCAGTAAAATTGGCCAGGCTTTGATCAAGACGCACGACTACAAAAAGGTAGTAAGGTGAGCAATAAATTTGGATACACATGCAAACAATCAGTTTTATTTTGCAGGCTATCTCGTATTATGAGTCTTCATTGAAAAGTGGCCAGGGAAATTATTTACGTCTGGAACTGGCTGACTTCCTTTTGAAAATTAAAAATTATGGAAAAGCCAAAAGAGTTCTTCAACAGGTGTGTTGTTCGCTAACTCTCATTTTGAATCAAATGAGTTTTGACAAATATAGTTATTTACAAAATTCATTTAAAAAGTTTTTTCACTCTTTATTTCTCTGTGCATTAATTCCTTCTCAATGCAATTAGATCCAAATGCAGTTGAACATAAAACATAGATGACAACAGTTTCATCACTTGCTAACATTTTAGGCTGCAGAGGTTGAAGATCAGGGCAGTGAACTTGAAGTGATGTTGAATGAAACAAAGAGGTTGTTACTTTTTGCCACTCTCAGCAAGGAAACTGGTGAACATGACGATGAACTTCTGGCGCTTACCAAAGCAAGGGAAACCCAAGTAAGATGTGAAGTCAAATTGAACCATGTAATATCATAGACAGAAATTTCACTATTTTAGATGTCTACGAGTTCACTTTATCTTGTTTACTGTACCATGTTATACTATATAGGGGCCCCTGTAGTATTTGCGTTTTTTTGTTTATTTTTCTGCCCTTCAGCTTGTCCATCCACTTTTGCAATAAAGATTTGAAACTTTTACACCTTGTATATGTGATCACGATCAATAGCCCTAGTTGTTACCCTTTAAAGCTTGTGCTTTTGTGGTGTTATTGTTACAGAAAGGGAAAGTTAACTTGTCTCAGATTTTGTCACTAGCTTGATGAACACAAAGCTCTAGTGCAGTGAGGGTCCATGGATCGATATGATTATTTTATAAAATGCTAAGGTGTATGTGGGGCCCAATGTTAAATAATGTAGTGAATATATATCCTTTTCAATTAGGTAGTTGTGTTTGTGGAATTTTTAATGTGTATGATGCAAGTTGCTACCAGGTAATTTTATCAAAAAATATTGCTCCTTTAATGCTCACGCAAGGGTAAGATTCGACGCCTATTCAGGTCGTCTTCCACAAATTATACGCTTTAGCAGTCCATCGGATTTTTCCACCGGATTGCACCCCTAAGTATCCACCTGCTATATGAATAATTAACATTGGCCACCTGTTTGCAGGCAAAAGTATTGAAACGCGTGCAATTGGAGCAGCCAGATGTCGCTGNCAAAAGTATTGAAACGCGTGCAATTGGAACAGCCAGATGTCGCTGTAGAGCAGAAACGCCTGGCGTCTGACATTTGTTGCAAGCTGGCTAATCACGCTCGCACACATGACAACGACATTCAACAGGCGATTAAGTACCACAAGGAGGCGCTCATCTACTTTGAAGACGACACCAATGTAAATATTGTGCTTTATTGTTGATGTCCTGTTGAAAGTGTATTGTAAGTTCAGAAAGAGGTAGTGGACGCCAATTGTGAAGTGATTTTAATGTTTTATTACCATAAAGGCGCCACGCTTTAGGTCAAAACCCGTGTGATTACCCACATAGTTACGATCTAAAAGAGGCTGCTAATTCGTACAGTTATTTTTTGCCAAACTGTTTCTACAAAAGCTTTTTTAACCCACTTAGCATTTTAGATTGTTGGTAAAATGACGAACGCTGCGCAACATGCAAAATACGTTTTATTAACTCATGATTATTTAATTTTAACGAGTGCCAATTTTGCAATGAATCAGAGTTATTTATTACTTTAGTTCTTGTCTGTACCATAATCCTGTCTTACGACAGCAGACAAATTTATTCATAGCTTTGCAATATTTTGTGTCAACTTATGCATACAAACCGTCTGTTCCGTCCAGGCAACAGTAACTTTCCGACAGTAACTAATACCGAGCAAGGCGTTTTATAAACTCAAATAGATCAGAAATTATGTAATTAGTAGTGTGTATTTGTAAACAACGATAACGGCATGACATTTTACCAAACCAGCTTAATCGTGTCATTTGTAAAATTCTAGTGCGCAACGCAAATTGTGCGCGTTTCGTAAGAATTGCACAAACTGACTTCGGATTGCGACAGCATAAAAAATATAGTAAGCGTTTGGGAAACATGCCATGTCTCGGCAACACAATGACGTAACTGGGTGTTGCGGAAATATCTGCTTTGGATTAGTCATTGAAATGTTGGCCACTAAAAAGCACAGCTTTTTAACTTTACTTTCCTTTGAGATGTTGGATTNCACTATTTTAGATGTCTACGAGTTCACTTTATCTTGTTTACTGTACCATGTTATACTATATAGGGGCCCCTGTAGTATTTGCATTTTTTTGTTTATTTTTCAGCCCTGCAGCTTGTCCATCCACTTTTGCAATAAAGATTTGAAACTTTTACACCTTATATATGTGATCACGATTAATAGCCCTAGTTATTACCCTTTAATGCTTGTGCTTTTGTGGTGTTATTGTTACAGAAAGGGAAAGTTGACTTGTCTCAGATTTTGTCACTAGCTTGATGAACACAAAGCTCTAGTGCAGTGAGGGTCCATGGACCGATATGATTATTTTATAAAATGCTAAGGTTTATATGGGGCCCAATGTTAAATAATATAGTGAATATATATCCTTTTCAATTAGGTAGTTGTGTTTGTGGAATTTTTAATGTGTATGATGCAAGTTGCTACCAGGTAATTTTATCAAAAAATATTGCTCCTTTAATGCTCACGCAAGGGTAAGATTCGACGCCTATTCAGGTCGTCTTCCACAAATTATACGCTTTAGCAGTCCATCGGATTTTTCCACCGGATCGCACCCCTAAGTATCCACCTGCCATATGAATAATTAACATTGGCCACCTGTTTGCAGGCAAAAGTATTGAAACGCGTGCAATTGGAACAGCCAGATGTCGCTGTAGAGCAGAAACGCCTGGCGTCTGACATTTGTTGCAAGCTGGCTAATCACGCTCGCACACATGACAACGACATTCAACAGGCGATTAAGTACCACAAGGAGGCGCTCATCTACTTTGAAGACGACACCAATGTAAATATTGTGCTTTATTGTTGATGTCCTGTTGAAAGTGTATTGTAAGTTCAGAAAGAGGTAGTGGACGCCAATTGTGAAGTGATTTTAATGTTTTATTACCATAAAGGCGCCACGCTTTAGGTCAAAACCCGTGTGATTACCCACATAGTTACGATCTAAAAGAGGCTGCTAATTCGTACAGTTATTTTTTGCCAAACTGTTTCTACAAAAGCTTTTTTAACCCACTTAGCATTTTAGATTGTTGGTAAAATGACGAACGCTGCGCAACATGCAAAATACGTTTTATTAACTCATGATTATTTAATTTTAACGAGTGCCAATTTTGCAATGAATCAGAGTTATTTATTACTTTAGTTCTTGTCTGTACCATAATCCTGTCTTACGACAGCAGACAAATTTATTCATAGCTTTGCAATATTTTGTGTCAACTTATGCATACAAACCGTCTGTTCCGTCCAGGCAACAGTAACTTTCCGACAGTAACTAATACCGAGCAAGGCGTTTTATAAACTCAAATAGATCAGAAATTATGTAATTAGTAGTGTGTATTTGTAAACAACGATAACGGCATGACATTTTACCAAACCAGCTTAATCGTGTCATTTGTAAAATTCTAGTGCGCAACGCAAATTGTGCGCGTTTCGTAAGAATTGCACAAACTGACTTCGGATTGCGACAGCATAAAAAATATAGTAAGCGTTTGGGAAACATGCCATGTCTCGTCAACACAATGACGTAACTGGGTGTTGCGGAAATATCTGCTTTGGATTAGTCATTGAAATGTTGGCCACTAAAAAGCACAGCTTTTTAACTTTACTTTCCTTTGAGATGTTGGATTTAATCAAGCTTGATGTTTGTTCACAGAACAAACGTTTCACACATGATTCCCTTGCAGTTAATTTTTTGTGTAATCTTAAGAGTTCTGCTATTAAAATTGAAAATCTTCCTTCGTACAAGAGCTTTTTGTTGAGAGGAGCAAAAACGCATGACTCTGCACAGTTTTGTGACGTCATATTTTTGTACCACCGTGACGTCATAGGTGTTTTTTTACGTCATAGGTGATGTTGGAGCTTGCTCGCCTTTATCTGCAGACGGGTGATCTGGACGCATGTCAGCAATATTGTATGCAAGCACTTCGTCTCTCGGCTGACGGCAACGACCAAGCAAGCATGGTGGGTGGCCTAAACACGTTTTTACAAGTTTAAAATGGCATTGGGATTACGAGGATTTAGCATACATTACCGGAAAATCGCAGAAATTACATTTCTGCTCCCAAATTTGGAAACGGAAACACTGTTATATCGTTGACTATTGAATCTTTTAATGTGTTGTTAAGATAAATAATGTGGTGATTCGGTAAATGCATTTTTTCGATTTGCATGCGCTTATTTTAAATGCATTAGCGCTGTTGTATTACGCAGTTTAACAGAAACTTGTGGCTTGTAGATGATGGCAGACGTGATGTTCAGCAAGAAAGAATACGAAGACGCGATTTACCATTATCAAAAGCTACTGGAGGTTCGACCCGACCATTACGAGGTGATTAAAATCAAAATAAAACATTTGCTGTAAAACCAGATGATTTGAGCCTCACAGGGAATATGTCATTTGAATCTATTTAGACCGAAAACGCCTTTATATCACATAAATCAATTGTTGTCAGCATGAGTCAGCAGTTTCTGACCATACTTACGTACTTTGTTGCAGCAAGCTTAGTTTTTGCTCATACGGGACGCGTTAATTTAAAACTGACCAAAATGGAAAAAGCTGACGAAATTTATTTTGGACTCAATATCGTTGCGTATCTCGCTTTACGCCCGCTTACTAAGTTTTGCTATTTACTGCGAGACATTTGGGTCATTTTGTAAACGCCATGTGATCGTGATGAGATTGTTGACGATGATCGCAGCGCGTCTCTTTTGCATGAACGGGTGTCAACTCTATCTTTTCTGTGTGTTGATATAAATTATGCTTACTTTTAAACAGGGTCACATGGGTTTTTCCTAACATGCAGTTCGCCATTGCTGAGTTCATTACTGGACAAACTATATAGAAACTTTAGATTCGGTTATTGCAAGTCACGAATTGTGACGACATCGAGGCCAATCTAATACCGTCAGATGTGGGCATTGTGATGTCATTTTTTTAACTTGCACGAACTGAAATTAACCAGCAATGAGGTCACAGCTACTACTTAATACTAAATGCTTACAGTAACAAAAACCTGACTTGATTTCAGGCAAAATTCTCCTCGTATCCACAGTATGTATGAGTATTTTTTTTTCGATACTCAGAAATCAGAGTTTTTTAACCTTGTTGAAAAAATTCTGTTTATCACACAATGTGTATTTTTTGCGCAGTCTGCATGCAGTTGATTTTGCATGTAGTTTTTGTGCAGAACACAAAAAAACATCAACAAATTTCAGTAACCAAACAACATTTTAACTCGAACGCTTTGCATGCTGCGAAAGTCCGATTTCGCGCTCAAATTTGAACGACCCAATGCAGGCATTATTTAAATGGTTGCTATAGTTAAGGCATTCTTGGAATGAAATCAACAACAAAAAGGCAAACCGACCTCTTGGTGACATAACCAGCTGTACAAACCGCTGTTAACGGATTCCCGATGCCAAACCTCGAAAGCCAACTCCTCTTGTGTTCTGACGTTAATAGCGCTCTTTCCCTTATCCAGGAAATAATGTTGACTCTCGACATTGGGGCGTTTCCTCGGTATCCTGACGTGATTGGTTGTTTTTTGTAGGCGTTGGCTCGCTTAATTGGGCTCCTACGCCGCGGAGGCCAACTGAAAGAAGTTCCACAATTTCTTGACCTTGCTGAGCAGAAAGCGGGGGAAGGGAGGGCTGCAATGGATGCCGGCTTCCAGTACTGCAAGGGTCTATATAACTGGTAAAGCATTTTACACTACAACTTGCAACGTTTGATAACGTTGTGGGTCGTAGCCGTCATTTGAATTTTTATAAATTTCTCGGGTTGTGGCTGCTAAAACGTGGCATGTTATTTTCTAGCATTTCAGAAACTGTTGTGCTTAAAACAGCTTGCTTCAGCGTCTTCAGTTTCCAATGTTGAATGGCTTTTAATACAGATTGCAGCCGAAATCAGAATCGTTAACCCCAAAGCGCATTGTAAAACAATACGTCTTTTTATTCAATATTGTCTGTCGAATCATGATTTTTTTGCATTAAACCTCGTTTCGAACAGGTTTTTCATGTATTTTGTGTGGTTTCTCTATACCTGTCCGACAGTTTACTGTAAAATCGTGTTAAAAATCGTACAGAAGCTATAAATGCAACAGGCGTTGGCATATACNATTTCTCGGGTTGTGGCTGCTAAAACGTGGCTTGTTATTTTCTAGCATTTCAGAAACTGTTGTCCTTAAAACAGCTTGCTTCAGCGTCTTCAGTTTCCGACGTTGAATGGCTTTTTAATACAGATTGCAGCCGAAATCAGAATCGTTAACCCCAAAGCGCATTGTAAGACAATACGTCTTTTTTATTCAATATTGTCTGTTGAATCATGATTTTTTTGCGCATTAAACCTCATTTCAGACAGGTTTTTCATGTATTTTGTGTGATTTCTCTATACCTGTCCGACAGTTTACTGTAAAATCGTGTTGAAAATCGTACAGAAGATATAAATGCAACAGGCGTTGGCATATACATGCTATTTAACCACATATTACGCAGAAAAAAATTGAAGTCGCTTATTCAGATTGTGTCCCCGTTTCGCTTGTCATTAAGACTGCGTCAAAACCCACAGTACGTAATTATTAATTACCGCAAAGCATTATTCCCACGCATTTCCCTAGCGCTGTGGCGGATGTGTGCAATACACCGCAGTGGGTCGGAGGCAGTTTGACGACGTTTCGCTTAGCGCTTAATTGATAAACACATGAATCAATAAGTATCATAGGCCAGGAAATCCCCCTGCGCTCGGTTTTTGTGCTCTCGTTGCTTTAGAGCTAAAGCTGCTGTTTTGACACCTGCCCCATCTTTGGGCAACCAACTCTCATACCACGCTATCAAATGTGATTTCACTTTAGGTATTGTGGCAAGGCACCTGAAGCACTGCAGCTCTTCAACCGCGCTCGATGTGATAATGAGTGGTCCGAAAAGGCGTTGGAAAACATGATTCGCATCTGCCTTAATCCGGACCAACAGACGCTAGGTGGCGAAGTTTTCGAAAGTCTTAACGAGAGGTAATCTGCTTGTGATATGAGGGTACGTGATGTTTTGCATAATACCTAATCATAATATATTTACAATCAATAGAAACTTCGAGAAACTTACCAAACACCTTGTATTGGTCATGGTAGTGAGAACTGAATAGGTTCTCGTTGAACTAGGTTCTATGGCTTGAAATGATTCCACCTCATTAACTACGTCATCTGTGTGACATCACAATTAGCCGAGCACAACGTGCAGCCAGGCCAGGTGCTCGGTCAAACAGCACTGCCCACAAAGAATTCCTCACAGCCCTAAATAGCCGTAAAACAACAAGCAGCGGATTAAGTAGGTTGGCCATTGAACTAGCGAGTCGCAGACCCAGGTGCGTGGCACGCCATCCAATCATTAATCTTCGACAAGGGGCGGCCACCGGTTCCTTTACTCATTGTCCACGCACTCGCCAACTGGCCGTACACAACCGACGTGCCCTTCGCTGTTTCATCAGTTCTGAACCGTGAATTTTCATTTGGCAGCGCGTCGGATAAACACAGCTCGGCCAACGACAACGCGCTCTCCACCGCCGAGCGTCTGGTGAAGGAATTTAAATCAGCGGACCCTTTCAAGGTACAAGTGCTGGAGAGCATGGTGCTCGTTTCGACCAAGCACAAACCCAACGCCGAACGTGCGCTGGCGAGCTTCGTCGAAGTGTCACAGAAAAAGGTGGGTTTTTTTTTTAATTTGTTTGCGGCGCTCTCGACCTACATTCCTGTGTGTGGAAATACACTTGCTGATGCAGCTGTTGTTTTGTTTGCGGCGGTTAACTGATGGACATACACAATACTTTTGTCTTGTAGGAAGTCTTTAGCGTGGCCAAACTAAACCTGTGATATCTATGATTGAATTTACTTTGCCGATTTTTACTTTGACAAAGTCTTCATCCACTTCAATAAAGTTCGACTTCAATAAATGCCATTTTGCTTTCGTTTAGTAAAGTGGGTTCTAACCTATACCCCAAAAAGCCTTGTTGCACAATCAGGATTATTTATTTATTCGCCAAGGACAACGGCACGTTGTTGCGTTTTCGCGCCTTTTATGGTACTCGTTGCCGTAACGACGAAATCTTGGTATACTTGGCTTCAAAAACACATGTACATTGTATACATGTGGCACGCCAATAAAAACTCAGAAAAATAAGTAAAAACGGGTAAAAATGATTCGTGTCCATTTTTACCTCTGTCTGTAATCGTTTTACATGTCGTTCCACCTACAGTCGCTTGCTCGTTGGATTCGAATTAGGTAAAATGGCGCCCGTCTGAGTGATAACGATCCATGTTCATCTGCATACACATGATAACACGCCCCCATGTAGACGCATTTACTTGTGCACTATACGCCCAACATCCCACAACAACAAGACGCATATTGGCACTCCTTGTATGCCAGACACTGCTGTTTCTAGGAAACTGGTACAAACACACGTTAAAGGTCACATGCTAACATGCAGAGCTATGCCATGTCTAGTCCTGAACGTGTCTCGTTGGTTAATATTTCTATTTGCAAACGCCACAGACGGCATGGTGACATTCACGTTGCCACAGCCAACACAGTGACTGAGAATTAGTTTACGTGTAATGTCCAGGATTTGCTTGCGTGCGTGTGGGAAGGTCAACTCTTAACATGTAGGGCGGCTTACTTGGAGATTAAATTACTTTTTTGAATTTAACGTAGCACCTCCTGGACATTACACGCAAACTAATAAGCGGTTCTTGTCACTCATTTCTTTGCAAATTCAGACAAAAGTTATAAACTTAAGTAGAATTACCTTAAATATACACAAAGTTTGACCTAAATATATTCTGAATATGGTGCTTGCATTTCCTGAATTTTGACGTAATCTGCAAATTGGTGCGCTTAACCTGAAAAATGTTTTAAATGCTGCTCAGTTCCGGGAATTTGCCATGCATTTAAATTTCCCAGCCTCCATTTATCTCATGTGAAAGTTTTGTGAAGTCGTTGACTTATTGCTCGCAGAAAGACTACGTCCCTGCTTTACTTGGAATGGCCTTCGCTTATCAAATTATCAAGCAAACTCCCAGAGCTCGCAACCAACTAAAAAGAATATCCAAGGCAAGTACAGTTTTACTGTTAATTGTGTTGCTTGTCTAACCCTAGTGGTAAAACCACACCATGACAAAGTCATTTAATTGTGCACTTAAAGCGAATGGCATTATGCAGTAAATTACAAATACTTTTGTTTTGGCCTGGTCAACTTCTTTAAACTTGTCGTCGAACGAAAATTTAGGCCCAGAGCAACTTCTATGCGTTATTTCGATTCTGCGCTAGTCACGATGCTTGTTTGGTGGTTTGGCAATTATCCAGGTTACACAACCGGTGATTTCTCGCATCTCATGTGGCCAAGACCAAATGAGTTTGCAGATTTTCGAACCGCCACGTCATCTAGGCGGTTTAAAAGCACTTTGGGCCACACAGATAACATACGATTTGTGGGCGCACAGTAACAAGCTGCAAGCACGATCAACTCCACAAAGTTGGATTTTACAAACCTGCAAATGAATGTATGTAGCAAGGCCCAGTATGACCTGCTATAAATGGCTCGTTAATTCCCCTTTTTATAATGTACTGCACGTTTGGGATATATTTCAGATGCAATGGACCACCGAAGAGGCTGAAGATTTTGAGCAGGCATGGCTTCTGTTGGCTGACGTCTACATCACAGCTGGCAAATACGACATGGCAACCGAACTGCTCAAAAAATGTCTGGAGCAAAACAAGGTAATGGAATCCGCCACTGAGTAAGTCATGCCAAAAGTCCAGTCGTCTGCGGTTGTAACATCGGCTGGCGGAACCCTGGAAATGAAGTTGGATAATGAAGTGCAGACTAAGCACATGACCGCGTTTTCTAATCAATAGGCCAGTTTCTAGATCTTGACTCCTTTCCAAGTAAAAAACTGTTGTTGCCTTTTCGCGCCTTTTATGGTACTCGTTGCCGTAAGGACGAAATCTTGGTATACTGGGCTTTAAAAACACATGTACATTGCATACATGTATGGAGGCATCGACCAAATAGTCCCACTTACTTTGCTAACGCAATTCTTACTTAACCAAAACAAAGGCGATTTTTATGTTTTTGGTTTATCAAGTTTTTTAATGTAGTCATGCTGCAAGGCGTACGAGTACCTGGGTTTCATCTACGAGAAGGAACAATCGTACAAGGATGCTGCAAACAACTATGAAAAAGCGTGGGAACATAGTAATGAGACGAATCCCGTTATAGGTGAGAAGATGTCGGGGTAAAAGTGCATGATTGACGCTTCCTTGTTATCCCCTCCTGGACATTAAAATGAAAGATATTATAGTTTGGAAAACGTTAAAATTGAAACCCTTAGCTTGATGGATAGGTTGGTGTCAAGAAGAAACCCTTGACCCGTTTGGCGTATTTGCATGCAACAATGTTTCGGTGCTAAATACGTACACATTTTGAAAAACAACAAGTCTTCAACCAACGTCAGCGTGAATAAAGTTGAAAATGTAGAAAAAACATCTGGGCTTCTAACGTTTGTTCTTTGTTTTTAAGTGTTTTTGTACGCGCGTTTTCAAAATTTGTTTTTTGCTGGTTTGACCTTGCTGACTACAGATGCAAAAATGTTTCGCAATACATTTCGCTACGAAACAGGTGAAACAGGCATAAAACACACACATAACATTGTTTTTTTGCAGGTTACAAGTTGGCGTTTAACTACATGAAAGCAAAACGTCACATCGACGCAATTAACATCTCTCACAAGGTGCTCGCCCAAAATCCTAACTACCCTCGCATGAGGAAAGATATTCTCGACAAAGCTCGGGCCAGCATCCGTGTTTAAATAAAGTTCTGTAACTTTTGCGTGCACTGTGTATATGCTAGCGCCAAAATGTAATTCTTTAAAACCCTCTCATTGTCTGGTATCGGTGCTTTTCGCTATTATTTTTCTACACTGAATGATTTATTTTTCTACTGTTTAGAAAACGATTTTACGCGTTGTTTATGTCATATAATTTTTGTTTGGTTATTTTAGCTCCTGTTTTAGGCCTTACGGCGCAATTGCGGTGCACTAAATGAAAAATATATATGTAGGTTTAAAGTGTGCACTCAAGGCTTGGTATGTTAGCCAAAACTTGCGTATCCACTGAACATTTCGTAAAAATACAGTTTTTCAAGTCGTTTGTTGCAATTTTTCTAAGAGCGGATGCACACAACAGTGGTAAATGTAGTCCGGAATCAACGATAACATGAATGCGCAACAACGCAACATCGATATTACAACCAAACACAACAAGAAAAAACGAATGCCGCCGAGCTTTCAAAGGGGGAGTGGATGAGCACGAAGAGAATGCCCGCCGCGATAGCGACGTCGCATCAAGGCGTCTAGACGTCGCGCTCGCAGAGGCGTGCACAGACAGAGGCACACACGTTTCTGAAAAACAGTGTCGGGCCTCGCCTATTGGGCTTCGTGTTTGTCTGTGGCTGAACATCGATTTGAGAGGCGCCAGTGTACGCCCGCGCTGCACGCTGTGCCTGCCTTTCGCGTAGTGATACAGGACGATCTGGTTGTTGACGAGCTGTTATTCGCCAGCCAGACTTTTCCCTACGCTTAGCTACATTCAGTGTGTTAGAGATTGCGGGTTTGGACTAAACTTATGCAGTTAAAAAGAAGGCAGCCAAATTGTCGATAAAGTAAAAAAAGGCATCAGGCAATTTTTAGCACTTCATTGATCTGTACCAGTTAACGTATCGCTTAGAAAAGAGACTAAATATTGTTAATGTTTGTTTTAGCGTGTTTTGTTCTTTTTAAGCGTGTAAAATAGTTTTGTGATTTATTATTATTTTGCATTGTGTTGTAGGTGTGCCAAACACTAGACTAAAATGTTGGTCACACAAAACATGTGCCACAAAAATTTTTTATTGTGAACTTGTGATTACCTGTTAAAAAGTCAACGTGCTGTGCATGGCTTCAAGTTAGTGTTAAGCCATGGAAAATCTTCGTCGTCAAACTTATTCAGAAAGCCTCAAAAAGACGTTGAACTGTTATCAATTAAGTAGTGCTGATAGTCTGAGTGGCCCAAGTGGGTATTCAGCCATTGCTGCTCAACTGTGGTTTAAGGTAAATATATTGTTCATCCCAAGTTGTACACATTCCAACTTGATCTTTTGCAACATTACACATTTTTGTTAATTTTAGGACAACAAACAAGCTCCACCTAACCCGCCCCCTCCGTTAATTCAAATACCTCTACTGATGCCAAATGACACTTCCACACAAAGAGCTGAAACAGTTTTAGCTGGAGAAAGAATTGCCTGCTTTATTGTAGGTGGAGAAAAGCGACTTTGCTTACCTCAGGTTAGTCATAGATTTTTGAAAAAAGTGTTGAGAATATTGTTATTGTATTGACACAATTGCAGTTGCATGACCCTTTTTTGTGTGCAAAATTGTTTAAATTTTGTTTTCAGATTTTAACAACCGTTTTACGAGAGTTCAGCATAGCAGAAATAAACAGAACCTGTGCAGAATTGCATATATACTGCAGTCGATGTTCACCAGACCAATTGGAAATTCTTAAAGTTCTTGGAATATTGCCATTTAATACTACACAGTGTGGCCTTATCACAAAAACTGATGCTGAACGATTGGTTTCAACCTTGGGCGTAGATTATCCTCTGAATTCAAAATATCATCTACACAATGTATGTTGAAACAGTTAAATAGATGCCACCAAATAGTCAAAGATTATTATTTGAATAATTTATTGCAGAATGAAGGAAAAGGTCTGCAGGTTTATCATGAATGTTTTGGACGTGGGGATGGGATATTTTATCCAGATCTTTATACTGTACCAGATGCACCATGTATTGTTTGCATGGATTGCAAAATGTCATTTTCTCCTTCGAAGTTCGTTAGTCATTCCCATAGGTAAGCTTATAAATAGTTAATATTTGTCACCACTTTAACTTACTCAGTGGCCTTGTCTGGCAAGATACCCATGATAGTTTACTACCAGTTAGTGGGCAAAAATGCATAGACCATACACCAGGTTTCTAAAGCGGATATACCTTCATTCAACTTCCTACTGTTTGCGCTTTGCAGAGGATTGGAAAAACACACTTGTCATTGGGGCTTCGATCCAGAAAATTGGAGGAGTTACCTTTTGTTGCCTAAAGACACCCACAAAAGTTTGATCAAAGATCATGACAAACTGCTTTGTGCCCTGAAAGCGAAATTCGATTTTTCTGCAGTGTCTTCCCAAAGAAACAGTGTCAGTTCGCCACCTTCCAAAAGAAGACATGTAAGTGGTTTTGCCCATAACTTAACTTTTGGTTCTTTGTGGCGCTGTTCTTTCTGTCGTTTTGGGTTAACACAGTGATAAAAGTTGAGTCATATATTCGCATGTATAATTGTATTTGCGGGAAGCACCCGAAGCCGGACGCGTCTGCGCTTTATCAAATTCCAAGCTGTACGTGCGTAAAGTCGCTGACAGTGCGGGTGTCGTTGATTAAGAACAATTTGCGACGCGAAATCGGATACCGCTCGCCGTTCCACGTAATTGCCGCTTTGCGTAAGCTCGCACCGCTTTTGATTCGCTGCTTGAATTTGCGCTGTTCGGTGTTCAGACGAAAATAGAGCAATTAGCACCCTGCGATGGCTTATTCGACTGCGGAACGTTCGCCGTTAATCTGCCGCGTGTCTGACCTCTATCAAACGGTTGCTATTGGTTCCCACGCTTGACCTCGGCAATCAGCACTAATCGGCCAAACTCAAGGGATTTCGAAAACATTGGACGACGACCAGAATGCTGTGTTTTTGAGGGGAAGGGCAATGATTGTTTTTCAAATTATACTCTTGAAATCCGTCAATACCCGTCCACTAACCACCAGGCACCGTCGCGACATTCATAATCCTCACAACACTTTGCGACAAAATCCAATAATCAGCTGTTGCTGTGAATTGTCCGCGACGACAATGCCTTGTCTTCGACGGGACAAACGCTCAACACACATCCAAACCGTCGCTGACCTTTGCAAGCCGGGCTCGGGATTATGTTAGATTGCGGCGACACTGGGGAGCCTTTCAGAAGAGGTAATGACCGCCGGTCACCCGTAATTGCCTGAAAAGGCTTAGCGAGAATCGAAATGGCATGGAAGTGCCGCTAATGCGTTCATGATGTAAAATTGGTTGTTTCGGAACTGGTTCACCCCAGTGACAACGTGACATTATCCCCCCTGCTCTAACTTTTCAGCGATACGGCAAACGGTTAACCATTTGCGGAACAACAAACCAGCAAACCGTTCGGCAAATGTCATTGTTTGCCTAGTAGGTTGGTGCGGATCTGCGCAGTTTCCTGAATTGGTTTAAACCCGTTTCACGCTTTTTTTAACGGCTGACTGCCCTAGATGACAATGCCCGATTAACGGCTATCACAGCCTTCCCAACGCTGCACATGACCGCACCAATTTGCACATGGTCTTATGCGGGGACGGCCACGTTGGGCAGTTAAGGAACCTTTTATAATTTATTCATGGGCACTGGGGTCTCTAACGGAAAATCTCCTTGTCCTTGACAGCAAAGTGTCGCTCGTCCGGCATTTCCTTCTGTCGTGTTTCTTTAAAGGCGAATAGCTGACTTGTTAAGGGTCAATCGACCCGTGGCGTAGTTCACCGCATGCGGACGTGCAGTCCACGGCGCACCAGTACCACTTCATAAAACCGCAAAACCGCAACAAGCGACTGAAGTGCAGTACAAACGTACGTATATACCTTTTGAAGGTGGGTAAGCAATAGCTATAGGGCCCGTCTAGCCTTTACGAGCATCAGCACAGTCCCTTATCGTGGCATCGCAACACTAAATTCGTCGAACCATGTTTTCCGAAAGTCATCGGTAATGGCCGCACAGCGACAAGATCACCAGTGTCGCGACATGGACATGTCCGATACCCTGTGCCAGTGCACGATCGATTGAAATTCCATTATCGCTTGCTGTCTGGCACCCAAACTAGAAACATTAGAACCATACGGCCCCTGTATAGCCGCCTTTGACGCTTGTGCGCTTTATTGATGCAAAGCCTTTTTTACCAATAAAGGGTCCACTACTGAAGTAATATTGATTAAAGGCGACGGTTCCTCTTTTATATTCCTAATTTCGAGTGGACAGGAGTGGATATTGCGATTGTAACGTACATATTTCGCCCTTTCGTAGCGATGGATATAAACGCATGGTAAAATCTGTCTGCTTAATGTAGAAGGATGCGTTCACCCGGGTGCCCGCCCCTTTACTTAGAAAGTGTTCGGTTTTCGGTTGTTGCACTGGCAGCGTGCGCGCAAGTTCCGCCGTGAAGCGCTGGTCGTTCCTCAATAATGTGGGCTTCGCACGCAAAGCGCGGGCGCAGTCACGTGATCCCGGCTGGATGCCAGGCGTGAGCAGTGGTCTGTTAAGGCTGACATTTGCTATCACTGACCGGACGTCAGGGAGGACGTCGTGGTGTGGTAGACTGACAGGGCGGCGTGTAATGATTGTAGCCAGTGTTCCCCATTGGGAATTGTCTCAGTCAGCCGTCATGCCCGTTTGTCCCCTTGTACGTTTCTTAACTTCACTGCAAGCCCATAAAATTGGGGATATGACGCGCGAACTGATCGACGCAAGTCTGGTGTCGTGCCAATGCTGAGTCACCCCACAACCAGTGTGACGCAATTACTTTCGTCTCGACGACCGTCTTGACCCCGTCATGTGCTGTCACTAAAATTGGCCGCAAGACATCAACCTTGAAAAACCGTCCACCTTCGCTGGCAAAACATCCTCCGAGCGACGTAAACAAGCCAAGAACGCCTGCCGATGCGTTAAACGTGTGGTTTGTAATGAATAGCCACCCTTGCCCCCCTGCCCACAACGCAGTGCGCATTTCCTTCACGTTTCTTTCATACCTGCCTCATAGTGGAAGAAAAACCCCCGCGTTCTGCGAATTGGCAAAGGACTCTGTTCAACCCAGCCCCCGAGGAAACAGGTTTATTTACCATAAAGGTCGATGCATGTTTAATGGCAGTGCTGCCTTTTCGAAATCGATTTTCCGAGTTGATGTTGTTGTTGCACGCAATGTGGTTTTTGATCTCACCGAATCACAAGTAAATGATGTAAGCCTACATGACATTTAGTTGACCCGGCGCTGGGAAATTCCGTTTAAGTACGTCATCGTGGTAAAGGCGTGTCAAACTGTGAAGACCATTTGAAAAATTACGTAACGCGATTGAAATATCGTAGTTCGCATGATAAATTCCGAAGATCCCAACATATGTGTATCGGCTTGCATAAAATCTGTACCAGCCCGTGTCTGGGTGTATGTGCCCAAACCTCTGACAAGGATTGACTCGTTTCTCAGCCGGTTTTCCTGGAAGTTGTTTCACACAAACATGCCCATTCGCCGCAGTTCCCATCACGACACACAACAGTCGGTGGTCAAACGGACAGGGGTTGCCGGACGTCAGCTCAGTGTAAACAAACCCGGGTCGAGGGGCAGCATCTGGGCTCAAATATACAGGTCGCCACTGTATTTCAAATTCCGTGGCTCGTTGCGACGGCGTTGACCTTTCGTATCAGTCAGTTGGTCATCCTAAGCCGTGCAATTGACCCTTGGCGAGTGACCCCGTTGACCTCTTCCTAAGATAGGCATTGAAGCGCTTCAAAACACGTCCGTCGGGACGATTTCGCGCCACGATAAGATTGAATTCCTCAAAAAGAAAAAACACTCGCAAGTTCGCATGTGCAGGGAATCAGCTACGTTTTTGCATGACGATAGTTGATAGCGTTTGCTGTCCAGCCCTAACGATGTATGTCGTGTGTCAATGCCAGACGGGCGTTTTCTTGCGCTCCACCAATCGCAAGCGAGCGTTTAGGTATTTTACAACAGGACGATGCCAAAACGCAATGGCGCTTTGCTGTTTGCAAAACTCTCCACGTCATTGCTCATATGCAGTGTCGGTGGGTGGCGTTTTTCTTGTCCCGTTTTTGGCGTTTTTCTGTAAAATTGGATGTTTAAATTACTGATTTCGATTTTTTAAGTGCTGTACGCAATATTGGGCGCAGACGCCCACAAAAAGCTGTATTGGGAGCAGACGCCCACAAAAAGCCACATGAACGTAGATGGAGTGATTGAGCAAGATGCTGCAATTACGGTCGGCCAGTGAACGCGATGTTTGCATAGAGCCGAGGTCCACTGAGTATTGCTGTCGACGTGGCAGCATCGTTGGTCAACATCGCTGTAGTGGTGTTTCGTCTGTTGGGTGTTGCGAGGTGGACACGGGCAAAGTGTGTAACCGGATACGGGCTCGGGGCGGGTAACGCAATAAAAACACGCGGCGCGCCAATACGCTTAGCGCGGCGAAGGCAAACACCGGCGCAAGGCCCCGCGCAATATCGAAAGCGGATCAACAGGTCTGGAGCGTCCTTCACCCGACTCGAGCCGCGCGAAACAACAACGCCGCAGCGATGCGTGACGCACGACCTGAAAAGCACTTCAGGCTGCGTTCAGCCTGTCGACGCCTAGTCAATTGACCAGACGGTAAAGGGATTTGCGGCCAGTCCTTGTTGCCCAGCTCTCCCGCGATGGCATATTTGTCTCCGTATGCGCATGCGCGCGTGTATGTGCGTGCATGGTGGTCGCGACGTCGGTGGTTGAGCGACTTGTCCGTCAGCGGGAGGGAGTTAAACTAACAAGGATAATATCGCCGCTAAAAGGTTGACCAAAGCTCGGGCTTTGTTGGGGACATGGCACACAGCGCTCGCTCTCTCTCTTCCAATGTACCCTTAGTTCGCTTCGCCTGTTCATCGTCGCTGCCAGCACGATTTTTATCTCGGGCAGTTCAATGCGGCCTCGTCCTTGCAGGAAGCTGTCTAGAGCGCTCTGTCTCTCGCCGAAAGTGGCTCCTTGAACCTCGCAAGCCTGTTCGCCTGCTTAGGCCGTCGCTTGGCAGGTTGACGGATCACTGCAGAGCGAGCAAACTGGCCTCTGTAGTGAGAACGTAATTCCACCCGACGCCCAGGTCAACACTGGTCAGTGTATCATTATTTTGCGGTCGTCGGATGGCAATCCATCACTCTGGACTAGCTGTCGTAGCTAAGTAGCGCACTCGGGAAGGGAATATAGCGTAGTTTTCTGCCACTTAGCGACACCGTCTCGATGGGATATCGCGGTGTCTACTCACTACTATTTTTCCCGTTGCACAAAACCCGCCCTAACGTTGCTTTTGTTTAGGACTCGGAGCAGGACCCGCCGCAGAGCAAAAAAATTAAGGAGGAAAATCGCGAGGAAGCTGTTTATTTGCCAACCTCGCCCCGAATACCGCCTATGTGTTATGGACGTGAGTTTCTTATAATATTACGCCCCCCCCCGGTGCACAATTTTCACCACAATCATGTTTGTTGCAGTGCCATTAGGCCTTCGCCCATCTGCGTTCAAGCCTTGGCTTTCCGGCCTTCCTGTCAGCATGGCACAGTTGCCTGAACTACGCGCAGCACACGACGAGGCTGTAATGAAGGTCCTGGCACCAATGATGCATGATAGGTAAGTGTCTACAGCCGACTGTGCATGCCACCGTCATCCCCATTTGACAGGACTGCAAGATTTTATATGTGTTGTTTGTAACACAAACATGTGTTGTCATTTTCAGACGTCTGCTTCCAGGATATTTGCAGTTTGGCCCACCCACTGTACTTCCAACATCGGAGTCAATAGCCAGTTGGTAAGCACTTCCAAACACGACTTTTTTATTAATACGTGTAAGTCCCTATGGTGCCTGAGCGTTGCCGTTGCCAAGCCCTGCCAATCGATTGGACCGCGTGCACGCATTTATCTGCCTCGAGGAATTTCATTGATGCTAAATTTCACAGTGCCCAGGCAAAAAGGCTGGCGGCGCGTTTTATGTCTCTGTCCGCCCGACAAAGCTTACTGCCAAGCCAGTGGGTCATCGTTAAATCCCACTCCCTCCCGGTATTTCTCTCTCAAAGTCCCACTCCAAAGCCAACAGAGGTTTAACTGCTCGCTTCTCTTTGCGCGCTGTGGTGTGTTCCGGATAGCCCGCGCCTTTCATTAACAATTCACAACCTGCCCGCGTCGCCAGAGCTTTAAGAGAGAACCTCTGCGTTTCGTCGCTCAGCGCCCTTCACTTCGTCGATCGCCAACCTTGGTGAGTGGATCTGGCGCGCTTCACTCCCTTCACACCAAACGAACTTGCGCGGGGGCAACGATCAGGGCCAGTGTGTCCATCCGCTTTTGTTAAATCGAACAATAGAAACGCGTCAATTTTGGCGTTGTGTTTGCCGGTGGGATATTTGGCCTTTCATCAGTTCATCGATTCCTCTTTCAGGACCGCTCCTGCACACACTCCAAAGGCAGCGCCGAACATCACCCTCGCACCTGCCGAATACCAGAAGCGAACCGCGTCGCTTGTGGTCGACAAAGACTCGAAGAGTGATCGGCACTCGCAGGAGAGCGAGGGCTATCCACGTAGCGAGCATCGCCGTTCTTCATCAAGCATTACTTCGCCACAAGAAACCTGTGAAGGTCGGTATATACTATTTTAAACCCGCCAATCGCATAGAAAACCCTAGTGCTGACATGTGCTTTTTCATAGAACCCTTACGCGGTTCTTCACTAAAGAAGAACTCCGAGGGACCGGGTAAAGATGTTGAAAACGGCGCCGACGCTCACCGGAGCCAGTCAGTACACGGGAAATCGGATAGGCGGGAGACTCAACCGCAGGGCGACCGCAATCATAGACACAAAAGCATCGGGTCGTCGCCTTCTCGTGCCTCCGTGGAATCGCCCCCAGACGTGGCCATGAGCAAGGCAGTGGCCGCCGCTTCTGCGATGCTTGAACTTTCGTCGGCTGCCAAGGAAAACCGCAAAGTCTCGACCGAAAGCGGGAACCCCTCCACGACCGAAATCCCGCGTCTGCTGATAAAATCTCCCCCTTCGCTAATACCTGTGGAAGCGCTAAAACGTCCGCCGAGTCTTAAACATGATGATCTGGAATACCCTCAAGTCGTGCCTCTTAACGCCAACCTTGAGCATTTCAAATGGTCGTATCGATCATCGTCGTACATCATCAGCGCCGCTGGAACCCAGGAACTGAAAGCGGTGAGTTTGAATATGGTGCTTGCATTTCCTTTTCACTGCCCTTTAAATAGCGTGTTCGCCATGCAAACCGCGGTATTGCGCGAAGTAGTGGGACTTCATTTTAAAACACCCTGTCCATTGTCATTGGTGCGCAAAGGTACACCAACAGGCCGTTTGACCACCACTAGTCCTTACCAAATCAAATATCGATCGTCAGTTTTCAAAGAGTTTCTTTGCCTTCCAGCTCCACACAATGCTTGAAAGTGCATGTCAGTTGGCCAGTGCGCGGCAGCAAATCTCGCATGAGCTCGTGAAAATGAAAGCTTGCTTCGAGGAAAGGCTGGATATCCAAGCCCGAGTGAAACGCGATCTGGAAACTGTAAGTTTTTTTTAAAAAAAGCAGGTTGGCGTGTTGATATTATGACACCACAATGAATATTCTAGGAGCTTGAACACGTAAAGGTTTCCAAGAAGCAGCGACTGGAAGAGGCGGCCAATGTACGTAAAGATATCAAGCAGGAAATGGAAAAAATGAGGTATGAACGGAAAACAGTATTCGGCCTTATTGACGGGTAGAGATCTCCCTACTTTAAGCATTATATTTGACCATCCCCTAAAATAAACACACAAATAGGTGTACGTGATACAAACGCACTATTTTTTTTTGCTCCCACAAGTTTAACGTTTGGCTCTTATTTTTTTGTGACACCAAAACTCGATGAAACATGTTTGTTGCTCGACGGAAGTGGATCGGATCAGTCCCGAAATATGCCGCTAACATAATTTCCCATTTTCACCAGACAAGAGCACAGTGTTAGAATGGAAGAAATGAAATCGAAGCTATCCGAACTGGAGGCACAAGTTGCTGCCAACTCTTTGACCGAAAAACAAAAATCGGACGACTCACACGTCAACAGCGATACAGAGGGAAAGGTGTGTGTAAATGGCTGCATGTCGACAAGTCATCATATGGTTTCGGTTTGATAGTTTGATGATATTCCCGTTTTACTCCGTAATTGATTCCAAACATTAGGGATTTTATTTTGCTGCTGTATTACTATTTATTAAACAGGACCTGAAACTAAAGATAACTACTACTGATTTTTGTGCTTGTATGCAGTATAGCCGACAATACAGGCAATACAATGTTAGCGTGGTTGTATTTTGTATTGACTTTGTTGGCAGTTGTAAGCCGAACGTTCCAATGCAAATGTCCGACAACAAAGTACGGTGTTGCGACGAACTCAATGTTCGGAAATAGAATTGTCAGTCACGCCGCAACAATCCATTGTAATATATTTTTGCGTCTATAGACAATCGCTCAACTGAGGAAGGAAATTGAAGACAAAGACCTGGCTGTGAGTCAAGTACGCTTGGATTTATTTGACGAGCGAGACAAGCGACTTCAGGCTGAAATGCGTCTCGACGAAATTATGGACGGATCGCGAGGAAGGATTCCATTCTTAATGGTA
>QXVZ01031530.1:2872-12886 GCA_008931825.1 Phallusia fumigata
AAAAATGCTGATAAGGAGCAGAAGAAAGGGTGTCCTTTTGACAATGAGCAAAATTGTCTATATTTAGTATTTACGGCTGTGACTGAGAGTAGACTGAATCTTTGTATTTTAATAAAAAAACAGCACGCTTACCGGCATTGAAAGCTTCGGGGAAACTGGCTTAAAACTTTTTTCTACAAAAAATAAGTTAATTACAAAAAAATCATCTTTTATAACTCTCAACAAAATATACTGGCCCAAATATTTCTTAAAAGTGACGTGCTTTATTCATCAAACTTTCGTGTGTTTTTATTGAGAGTTATGAGCAGATCCGTATTTAATGTTCATAATTATTTTTACTTTCGAAACTTTGTATTCGGTGCAGAAAAAACTGTAAGCAAGATATGAGTGTCGTCATATTGTGCGTCATAAAGAATTTAGACCCGTGATCCATTAACTTCATATAACAAGTTTGCATTCACCAAATCCTTTAATAAATCAAGTAATGACGGTATGGTCTCTGCGAATCCCAGAGACTGTCTTATAAACTACTTAGGTTCGATGGAAAGCAGTTTAACCAACATACGCCTGGGAACCAATGCTTAAAACCCCGTGCGTTTTCTACGATTACCGTTAATGCTATGTTCCGAAATGACGAACTTCTCAAGTGAAATATCTTCACCCAATGTCGATTTAGCGGAAATCTGAAACTCGTGTTCGGTCGCAGTATTTTGCCTTTCTACCTTCATGTGGAATGATTTTACGACTGTTTTTGCCCATACATCAATCAACAGGAATTCTTTGGGGACAATTTCAACATCAATCGACCCTTCGATTGAAAGGACAACATCCTTTTGGCTTCGGCTACCAATAAACAGATAAAAACACATAAAAATTAGGAAACAAATAACGATGAAACAAGCGTCGAGATAGTTGTGTGGCAATTTCGTCACCAAAAAAAAGCATGGCTTTACCATATAAATCAGTGGCTTCCCAACCATTTTATTGTGTTTCACCCAACAAAGTCAATTTTACATGACAGGATGACCGCTGTGGAACATGGTTTCAAACTAAATATTGACACACTACAACAATTATGTCTGCCACTGACAGCATTCATTAATCAGTCACAGATTTCATGCCTAAAAAAGCATGGAAAAACTAACAAGAAAGACAATGAGAGAAAAATAAAACCAAAATTACCTTAAAACAAACTTGCTTTCACAAACAACTTTACCAAAACTAGGTTGTACCACAGAGCTAACGTTGTCTGTAACTGCAACCGAAACGTTAAATTCGCTCCTATTTCTCACATAAGCCAATATAACTTTTAAATATTTCTCTCTTCCAAGACGATGAAATAAAGTTTCGTCATTGATTACAACGTCGACCCTGAAATATATTTTTGTTCTTTAATTTTACTTTATTTACATAGATAATACCAATTACCTACGGGTTAGAACTAAATGTTTTGAAAGCAAAGAAACTAGATGTTGGATCAATTTTCAGGTGGTCAATGACTTTCCATTCTCTGTTTACTTTTTGGCGAACCTTGAAAAAACAGATTGACCTCTCAGCGATTTTTTATTTTTCCACTAATATTTAACCCAAAAACTTACCAAAACGTCAATAGGTGAGCTGCCAGTGTTTCGAAAACATGTTGGTAGTTTTATCACAATTGGTTGAAGAAATTGAATGTTTTTCTGGTTCGAATTTTAAAACAGGTGCCAATCTTCGAATAAACGGTTCGTTGCCATCATAAGGAGATATCTGAATTTAATAACAAACATCCTGCAACACTATACTACGGGTAAACAGATTGCCCAAACTTTTTTTTCTTCAAAATTCCATTGTTGATGCATTTTTTGTATTACGTTTTGTAAAACACATTTACAGCATTAGATTTAATTAAAAATCTTTTTGAGGCAAACTTTAAGATATGTTCACAAACTAGCAAATGTTTTGCATCGTACAAGGAGCATTTGGTCTCGTGCCTCATTTTAACTTACTTTGTCATATCCATATTCATTCAGCTCGATTATCTTGATTGAAACTTTTTCTTCCACTGCATTTTCTGGAATGAAAACTTGACATTCTCCTGCTTTTAGGAACATTTCCTCTGTGCTTGTTAACTAAAAGTAATTGTTACTGTTTTTCCCGCACCAGGCTGGAAATCATGGACTATACTTACCAACCCATGATCAGTGGCATTTTGTTTCAAGTATCCCAGGGCACTTAACATTATCCCAAATTCAGACATGGTTAAAGTTGAATTTAGACAGTAACGAAATAAAAGCTGCACTGGTGTATTCATATAATCATACACCTTTATTGAACAAAAAATAAGAAACATTGTTAGTAGTTTTAGGTATTGGAAATGTATGTTCCATAATTTACTCAAACTTTTATAATCCGTTTGAAAACACTTGTTAATTTTCGAAGTGCAAGGTCGTGTCACTTTGTACATTTGCTATGTCGATAATCCATCAGTGCTATAGTTTGTTCTACCAGCAATGAAGGTGCCAGAAAAATGTGCGAAAATTCAAACAACGCTAACAAAGAGTTTTTTATCCAAGTAGGTTTTCCAGGGAATTTTAAACAACTCAATGGACGATGCATCCATTGGCAACAAAACCTTGTACCTCCTTGTATTTATATACTTGTATTTATAAATCAGAATATGTGTCCAACAGTCATGAAGATATTTGAATGTCCCACAAAATATCTCGTAACCATTAAGTTTGCGCTTGGTTTCTTAAAACCGTTTGTTCGTACTTTATATGCTGCGTTGTGATTGGCTGTTCGTTTGTGGGATTCATACATGTTAACCAATCGTAAGAGCGCTTTACATCGTTTACGCCCAAAATACCCAGAGTTTAAATAACGCACAGAGGTCGACAAAGACGAGAATAGCTGTAGCCCGGCAGTAGCCAAGAGCTCTTTACATAACGTAGTGCAGTCTTTCCATGTAATTTATGTTTCTTTGAGGTTTCGTAAGCAATCTCTAATGCATTGTTTTCTTGTATTGGATTCTATTTGAATAAGGTAATAAATAAACAACCTGAAGTGCAAAACACCTGTGTGAGGATTCCGGGACTCTGTCCTGGCAAGCTCAGGAGCTCTGAGGTTATGTACGTAGGTTATGTGATTGCCAAGGACGGTGGTATCGAGTTCTTACATATAATAAGTGACGACCCTAATCCAAATCGGCCACGCATAATAAAGAACAATTAACAAAACACCTGTAATAAGAACTGAGACTCATAGACGCATATGCCGTGGACCCAACAAACCGTTGTCGCCACAACTTCGTGGTATAGCTAGCCTAAAGAATTTTACTGAGCACCTGGCTTCTGAAAAACCTTTCTTGCAATCAATACGGACGAAACCATTTCAACTTTCCACCTGCTAACATCTAAATATGTGTCCAGCGGTCTTGCAATTAATAAGTCTCTGCTAAGTTTCTTTTCATCTGTTGCTTCTCACGAACACACCAACTACATGTTTCACTGCACGTGAAAGAACACGTCGGGTATGAACGCGCAACATAATATATTACTTATTGTTGTTTACACAATACTGATAAAATACGCTTTGTTTGCGCTGTGAATGTGCAAGCAAACTCAACTTTACTGAGATATCACATTGCGACTGGCATAATATTAAAGTAATGCAGGCAAAGGGTAAGAATTAAGATTTTCATGAGTGTATCATGAACAGGTTACAAGGATACATCATGTTACAAGTAAAACAGACGAAAGCATTTTAACTTTAACCTTAACAGCTTCCCATAGACACACAAACTGTATTTTATTGCCCACATGCACTAATGGGGCGATTCCCATGATTGACACGCGAGATGATTATTCATGACACGTCAAGTGATTTACGCGTTCATCTTCTAATACCGTTCAATGTAACAAATCGTATCCAAATGTTGCCTAAACATGTTAGAGTTACGCAAAGGAGATGCAAGGACACGAATCACATTACAAAGTTGTTGCATTCCATTAAAAGTAATTGTCTGTATAAGGGGCTGCATGAAAGGCCCTTGCAATAACTGTATCGGTTTAAACACGTCTGTTTTAGCTACTTACTATTTAAATCAAAAATGACTCTACTACACACAAAAATCTTTGCACGCAAAGTTAATGACATTTTGACATAATTTGTAAACTGTCGCACTGCATATAGTTGCCGTGTAAATTGATTAAAAACGTCTTTTTGCAATGAGATTCAAAAGAACCGTGTCGCATCACTAAACAAGACCGGGAAGAATAACACCCGTTCAGCCGGCATATGGCCACCGATTGCCCGCCAAAGACCGCGCGGTGGCTTCGACCCCCAATAGCCGGATATCTGGAGACGTCTTAGCTTTGATTTAAGTCGAGTAGGAACAATTAAAAAGTAGAGTGAGATTAGTTTGAATCTAGGCCTATAAGCTTATATGGCTGACCCAAGTTACAACGCAACAAGTTAGAAGCCACAACACATTAAGTTGGGAGTTGGGCGATTTAGTTAGGCTGTGTCCTTCCCCTGCAACGGCAATGTGGTTATTAAGTTGCATCTCGCAAATGGCTGCCGTAGTATAGTCCCACTGCATTTGAACAATGTTAAAAATCCATCGCATTCGGCAGAAAGACGAAATACATAACACCCCGAGCAGCTGTTTCCATGGTGTGCGAGCCGTTAAGGCATTCTTTAAACCAAACTTGAAATCAAGCGATCGAATTTCAAACCGGCGGTCAATCATAAATTTGCATTCCAGTTAGGTTTCAGCCTCCTTATAACTGTCCACAATTTGCTGGATGACGTCAAACGCGTCCGAAAACGCTTCTTTATCAGTCCCGCATCTTTCGTACCAGTGAAGNCAACACAAAATTCGGTGACGTCTTACATCCACGCACCAACAGCACCAAACAACCACTAGCAAAACATTTGGAAAGTAGGTTTCCTGACAACGACGGTTAAACATTTTTTTGCGTCAAAAGTGACGTCGTAGAACGCGCTGATGACGTAGTACCGACACTAAACATTTTTTACCTGCATTTGAGAAGCTTCAGAGATGGCATTGGGGCGACGGAACGGCATAACTCCCACGGCTCAATTCCGATAGAAACTCCACCGCTAGACGGTGTTAGAGAGTCGGTTGGCGCGAAAAGCCCCAACAGTCCGTCGGCCACATGGCTGTTGATGTCCTTCATGAATACACCGCCGACTTGTTTATTTAATAACTCTAGAACCGCGTCGTTTTCGAGTAAAAGTATTGCGTCACTGTTCTGATACAGTGATGTCATACTTAGGAGCTGGTTGTAGTTTTGCGTGGGTGATTCCCCGACGCTGAAAGGAGTGACAACGTTCCATAATCTGTGGCAAAAAAACATGTCTGGGTTTGGGTGATTTGGAAACGCGCGAAATTGGATTGTTTGTTTTTTTGCACTGAGGACAGAAAAATGCCACAATAGGCTGTTTATGTTTCCGACTACACTAATTACAAATTGACAGCACCAGGTTGCCGAAGCCTATTTGTTTCGTATGGTTGTAGGTAGGCGGATAAATGCGTTGATATTGAAAATTTAATGTTACTTTTCTGAAACTACGTTTTAGAGGCGTAATTTTTTTAAAAGTTAGCTGTGTGTAATTGGACTATTTAATTTTTCTGTAAAGGTAGTTTACACAGAGAAACACAAAAGGTCTGCAAATAAAGCACTTTGAGTAAATTACACACAGCTAACTCTTTCGAAAGATTCATAACATCCAAGACGGTATTTATTGTGATAGACGTTATTATAGAGGCATTTATCCTGCTGGAACCTAAAACCACGTCCAAAAGACTGGCTTACTTGAAAAATAAAACCTGAGCAATGATTCACAAAACAGGCTTATAAAAAAACATGAAATTAACCAAAAAAACCTGTATGCTGTCGGGTAAGTATCCCTAAGTTCCTCACAAAGTCTGGACCCAAACCCAGACCCGGTTCCACCTCCTAAACTTTGAAACCCGAGAAACCCAGAAAAACTTTCGGATGCTTCGATTTTTAACCGAACTGAATCCAAACATGTTTGTAGCATTGTCGAATCAGGGTCTAGATAAATCTGCCCGAAACCGGTTTTGAGTTTGGGCACATCACTCATAATTTTGGCCCCTGGAAGCTTGTTGTGGCCGAGTGCCCAGTTGGAACCACAGCCTGTGCGAGACTGAATGCTGTTCTCAAGGACGTTGAATTTGATGGGTAGCTGCAAAATATAAAACAAAAATCTGTTTCATATTAAAATTGAAAAAAAGCTTTACTCCAGGGAACAAACATTCCGTTTGTTTTAGGGTTAATGTTTACTATGCAATTACATTAGTCTTTCCGGAGCTGGTACAAATTTTCTTTGTTGGGTTTTGTTTGAAATTTTCAGTACTTTTAACTGACATTTTGTCACTAATTTAGTTTCGTTGGTATCTGATTTAGGAGTTCCATTAATATCAGACTAATTTAGAATGAGGTGGTATGTACCATAAACAGGTTGTGAATCACTTTTTTGTGATAGCAGAAGGAAATCTAATGGCTTATAACACTCATTTTTATTGTAATGTGAAAAACAAGGTTTTCTTGGATAAACTAAAGCTATAACAAAATGTTACTTTTCAAACACTACAATTATTATTCTAATAGTAATACACTTACCTTGGACACTTTAATTCTTCTAGAAAAACGACGAATAACTTTTTTCTCCGAGTCGATAAACAGAGCTCGAGGCTGTCCATCCATTTGCAGCGTTGCATGATGCATGTTAGCATTGTCTTGAGAGTTTTTCAAAGCTTTTAACCAAAAATCCTCACCTATTTGCAGGCCACACTGGCCAATGTGCAAATACACAACTGACATGTTAACTACACTAAAAACAAAAAAAGAGACAGTGTCATAAAATGCAAAAATGTAGGGAACATATGTTGAAATACAAGAGGAACAATTTCTATGGCAAATTATGAAAAAACCAAAATCACACACTAAAGGTGGGTTTGCAAGCCAGCTTTGTCTAGTGAGCTGTTTGTTTGAACAATTTTAATCATTTAAGAAATCTGAAAACATAAATAAATGGATTAACCCAATTGACATGTTTTGTACATTTTTTGACAAAATTTCCCAACACAGTTTATGTTATGTTGTACACTTTTTGACAAAAAACATTCGAAAAAAAACATAAAATGACAAAACTTGACCATTTTGCATGCACAACTTTTTACGTTTAAGAAAGACCCTACTGTAATATACCACAGAAAGTTTTTATTTGATGGAATAGATGCATAAGATACAAACAAATATAAAAAGCCAACGTTACATCATTACATATGCATGACTCTTGTGTTCTTTCAAATCAGGTCTTTTATGCAGGCACACTGCAGCTTCTGGATATGTTTTTTAGTGATCCTCAACCTTTTTAGTGTCAGAGCCAAATTATAAACCTTAGATTTATAGAGCAGCATGAAAATGTTTATTTTTAAAAATCACATTTTTAATGAAATAACATCTAAACAAACTGTTACCATAGTTACTTGTTTATGATATTTGCCATTGACAATATTTATTTTTTTGTTTTTGCAGCAGTTTAATGAGAGCTGTAAAAAGGATTGGGAGGCACATTACGCTTCAAGGGATTCAGTTCAATATCATTGCTTCTATTTACCTAAAAAGACATTAAATAAGACTTGTTCATCGTGAGGAGTGAATTTTCTCAGCCGAAATTGGGCTTAAATATAGCCATTTTTGCACCGAATGCATGCCTGTGTTGTTTGTGTGTTTGGGTTCCTTAATTTCCCTGACAAAGTCACCCTGTGCATTGGGTCCACAGGAATTCAGAAGTAAATTTGACATCCGAGTATTGGGTATTTATGAATGTTTGTTTGTGCGTGCGGAGTGTATTTGTTTTAAGGCTTTCTTGGGAGGAATGAGATTGTCCGAAACACCATGTCGTTTTTTAGTTTTTTGCTGTGTGTCGTTGTCTTCAGGTGTTTTAACAGCATCAGGTGGCTTCTGCTCTGCATTAAAAGCAAAATTTGAAAAAATATTCTTTAGGTTAAATGCAAGACTGAGTAATACAGTAATGATAAATGAAATTGGATTGCTTTGAAATAATTAGCTTCAGCATGTTTAAACTCTATCCACTAATTGAGCCCTATTTAGTTTCCAATTCATGACATTTTACTGTTGTGAGCTGTTTTCGGTTAGAGTAGCAGTCGGCAACATTTCACGAGCCAAAACCATCATTAGCAAGGTCTTATCGAACCAGACTAATTATCCCCTTACAAATCTGTTCCCTTCACTGTTTGTCATGTTGTCAAACCAAATATATGGTATTTTACCCAGATTTACCATACTAATAGAAAATAAACGTTCAAAATATTTAGTTCACAGTAGCAACAGCTCATAATTAAAACACAAAAGTACATTTTTTATAAGTTAGGATTTACAAAGGGGTTGTGTGCCGGATGATTTCACTTGCTAGGCCGGATTTGGCCTTAGATTACAGATCTCCGCTTTTGAGGTATTGTGTCACAACGCATTCTTTCACCAAGCAAAAAACTCCAACTTATACCAAAATTAAAGCACACATCACTGCAGTTGAGCAGTTAGGCTCTATAACACATTCAGGTTTTGTCCCAACCATAATGAGGAATAAACCAACAATCGCATATATTTGTCTTGTGAACCCCAGAAGTGGCTTACTTACTTTCAGCCAACTCTGAAGACAGTCGGTCATGTCTGTGTTTGCATTTATTGCCAAACTTACACCGTCCTTTCTTAAACATCCAGCAAATCTGTAAATAGAGTACATGTACATTGAAAACTTCAAGTTGATACAAAAGGCCATGTCGATATGAAACCATAACTATATAAAAACTGTAAAAAACACTAAACCACATACATACAGAAAATGGCACTTTGTANAGAAGTGGCTTACTTACTTTCAGCCAACTCTGAAGACAGTCGGTCATGTCTGTGTTTGCATTTATTGCCAAACTTACACCGTCCTTTCTTAAACATCCAGCAAATCTGTAAATAGAGTACATGTACATTGAAAACTTCAAGTTGATACAAAAGGCCATGTCGATATGAAACCATAACTATATAAAAACTGTAAAAAACACTAAACCACATACATACAGAAAATGGCACTTTGTAGGTAAATTGAATTAAACAACAAATATTAAATGCTTGCAACTTCTAATGCATTTATTTTCATTAATAAGGTCCTTTTCCGGGCTTTGAATAACATTTTACCTTTTTCCCTTGGTCAGATTGTTGTTGGGTTTCAACCATTTTTACGTGTTGCTCAAGAATCAAATCCTCTTGCTTTTTCGATCTACAAATTGAATCAAAACTTACTATTTTTTAAAGAAGTACACTTAATAATCCCTTGTAATATCGAGTCGGTTGTTTATAGGTTTCAGTTGGGTTATCAAAAGAGTCTGCTTAAAACATTTAAGAGGTGTTGTTGTTACATGGATAAAGAGTTACAATTCAGTTACATTACAATTCAACTTCGATCTATGCAGCAACAGCAGCAAATAAAGAAACTAGCCAAATGGTGCTTAAAGAGTTTGCTTAAAGAGAGTAACTTACAAAATTACCTTTCATATTGGGTTTCCAAGACAGAACTTTGCTTAATATTACCCAGTACTTGAGTAGCTGATGGCAGAACAACTTTTGGCTTCACAACTAAAAACATTTTTTGCTGTGTATATTATATTTGATGATTAAAACAAGGTTAGTTTTGGTATATGTTGAAAATTAAGAAAAATCTTTTCTGGAATAACACTACCCCTGTGCAATCTTGTTCATGGACACTTTTAATTTGCATTTAAAAAAGGATCATCTGCCCCAAAACCTATGTCCATAAACCAAAATGACTACAGGGTTAACGCCATACTCACAAGGTCATGGGTGTGAATCATGACTTAGTCGATTTCACACAGCAAGTTACTTAAGTGGCATTGCTCCAAGTCAGTGCAACCCGATGTGCTAGTCTGCATAATGTGGCAGTTAC
>QXVZ01031539.1:0-10722 GCA_008931825.1 Phallusia fumigata
GATCCACTAGTTGATTTGGTCGTTAAAAAAATATTTGTTTTGTGCGCAGATGCAAAGACAAAATTGAATGCGACTGAAACTTAAGGTTTGTGATGAATTAGCGAATTTAAAATTAGCTACAAAGTCCAATAAAAAATATGGCAACGAAAGCTCAGTAACATGCACGAAACATATTCGCTGGTAACAAAATGTTACAATGTCACTACCTTGCAACAAACTACATATTCTTGCATTGACATGAGCATGAACGAATATTTCGTCGTTTAAACAGAAACTGTCACATTTCTGTTCATCTGGAAACGACTTATACCTTCGAAGCAAACTCTGATCCAACGCTTCCCATCCGTGCCGAGGCAGAGTTTGTCTCTTCTCATGTGTATTTCAATTTTGTCAATAGTAATCCAACTATCTTGTGCTTCAGTTGTGAAAGCAGTGAAGTGATTTGTGCCTCCTCAAACTGCAAAACAAAAAGAAAACTTTTGTCACAATAAATTTTTTGCAAAAATCCAAAAAGTCATAATTGGAAATTCCTTTTGTGACACAGTTAATAGTTGCAGCAAATCAGGGTTTGGGTTTAAATGCTCTGGGCATTATGTTGACCAAATAAACATCAAATACTGATGTCCGCTCCAAGATGCAGAAGAGAATCTTCAGGTTGATTCAGACCAACTTCTTTTTCTGGATTTCAGTTTGTATCACAGCGTCGGAGTAAAACAAAACTGGACTATGTCCACTTTTGAAATTTTTCACTTTTCTGCTGTTTATTTGGTTTTGGACATAGCTCTTTCTTACTGTCTATTCTATATCTGTGTATCTTTCAAGATTAAGCAGATAGAAGTGTGCTATGTCCATTTTCAATGGTTGCTTTGTAAACGAAACTGGTCCATGTCCATTTGTGGACATAGAGGCCTTTTTAATAAAAATTTATGATAAGATTTGCACTGTAAAGGACATAGACCTTTAAAAATTAAACTTTAAGAAAGAAGAGTTTTTAAGACATGAAAAACTACAAAAATATATATGCATACAAATTACAGTGATTGTAAGTGTAAAAAAGTAAATGATTTAAATTTACTACTAAATTTATGCATGGTTGCATTTTATTATTTTTGTATCTATGTGAATTTAAAATAAGTAGTCAAGTTGTCTCTGGGAAAGTCCCTTACTGGTTGATGAACAGTGTTTTTGTATTTCTGCTTTAAAAGCACAGAATTATAGGTTCTTAAGGGGACACATATTGTTTTCACTCTGTTTTTTTTCTTTTTTCTCCCCTGGAGCTTGTCCATGCACTTTGGCATGAAATGTTTGTTGGATTTGGATGAAACATTTACAGCTGGTAGATATGGTTATGGCGGTATGTCATGAGTTTAGTTTAACCCCATAACCCCCAATAGTTACCCCACTAGCCCCCTAATACTAGCCAAATTACTAGCCAAATTGTCAAACTAGCCAAATTTTCAAACACTAGCCAAATTTTCAAACAGTCTCGGAATTGGATAAAATTTGGACAGTTTGTATAACATGTCATTGTGGTGCAATAATCGATGTGTTTTACCCCATAGTCCCAGCATCATAACCACAACTATACAACAAAGATCTAGATATTTCCAAGGAAAAGTTCAAATAGCCCTACATTACCACTCATTTTACAATGCACTTAATGTACAAGATGAAAAATAAGAATGAATTGTTTCTACATTGTCTCTCTAACAAGGACACATTGACTGGACATGTTGAAAATTTCCAACATTTAACTATAGTTTCTCTATTGCTTCACTTGCAAATTTGGCACATATTCGCTTGTAACAGTATGAAACTGAAGAACTGGAAACGGCGCCGAACAGTGGTGGACAAAGCGTAAAAACAAAAGTTCACAGATTTAAGTTCGAATAAAACATATAACGATGCTCAATCGATGCTCAATAATAGAGCTGAACTAAACAGCACACTCAAATCAGTCTGTGCAATTCGTTTTTCCAAAGATAAAATCGATTTCTCCAAACAAATTGCATGATTAGTTCTTATCCAAATCCCAACATTCAAATAGTGAACTTCTTGGCCCAGTAATAAACCATTAACTTTTTTTCATTCCTCGCCAAGACTCTCGTCTCCTGAACTCTCGGAGTCCTTCTCCTCCCGCTCACCGAACATCCTGGACTCCGCGGCGCCACCCAGCGCCAGGCGACCGTACTGACTTGCGTTCAAATCACGTGACATCAGGCGAAGAGTGACGACTCGGGGGGCGTCCCGCAATCCAGCAATGATTAGCCGACCGTCCATAGCAACGGTACAACAGTTAAACTGTGGACACAACACCAAAGATCTTTTAGTATTTTCCCCTGGTACACAGACTTAGTAGCCAGCAACGTGCATTACGCACATTGAAAGCAACCCAAATACCATGCCATTTTCAAATTGCTGCAAAAAAACACGAGTTTCTTAAATTTGCATGACGGCAAAACTGAAGACATCTTGGGGTTCGTATCAGTGATAGATGTTCGTTTTTTTATGTTCAGTGGCAACAACAAAGTTTAACTCATGAGCTGTGCTGATAAGTTCGTGGCCTTGCTGTCTGGTTTTTTGCAGGTATATTAAAACAAATTTGAAAAATCTCATTTGAAACCACAGAATTCCATTTATGCCATTCAGCTGGTTTGTTCAGGGTTTGAACCAATAACCCCCCGAGAAGCCTTTACAACCTTAACATACATTAAGTCCACGACAACCGAGAAGTTAGGATGAAACAAACAGTGATTTTGCGAATTAACTTAATTGCCAAAGCGACTAACCTGCACATCTGGTGTAAACTTAGATATAACGTATTCCTTTTCCAAATCCCAAAGAGATATATCATGAGCGAAAAGAATAGCTCTTGTTGCCGACTTTGCAAGGAACACGCTAGTAGGGTGGTGCTTTCCCTCGCCTCTGCGCATGCGCAGACCTTCGTAGCCCGGTATTCGGCGATGGGAACCACGTCTGGTAAAAACAAGACAGAAATGTTTCGTCTTCGGTTTACTAATTTACTCACTTTTTTCTATTTCAGCAATAAATACAAACCAATACATGTGCGGTACGCAACTTGTAAAATGTAGTAGACCCCCTAGCAAATCAACAGTTTTAATCTGACACTATTGGCAAAATCGAGCAATTGTTTGAAAATCCGGTAAATCACAGACGCGATTACATAAAAAGTAGACGATAATTTGTAACCATAAATCTCAATTGTAGTTATGCGATAATTTGCTTTGCTAGAAAGATCAAAGGCCCTCTATAAAGTCCATTGTGTGTCCCTATGGGACCGGGGCCCGCTTTGTGACCCACCAAAGTTACGCATCAAGACACAACACGCGTTGCGCCACAAAGGTAAACTTTTAAAGTAGCTTTAAACTCCTGATTAAACTCCACATATTTTATCCACTAATATGCTGCTGTGTGTTGAATGATTTTTTCACATGGGTTGTGTGACACCAAAATATCGCCTTGTTTTATTCCGTTTATTTGAAACTCTTTTATAACTATTTTCTGCAAACTTAACCTTACTTGAAAGGTTCCCAAATCTTGATAAAGTTATCCTCTGTTGCAAACACAATTTTCGTCGCATTCTCTGATACAGCGAGTCCACAAACTAAAGGTTCGTTCTTGAGTCTCCTGATGACGCAACCCTGACGTAGGCTCCACACGTTGAGGTATGACGTCTTGTTGACGTCATCATAATTTGTGTGCACTAGGTGGCAGCCGCGGTGTGTAAGTTTGGCCTGTGGGAAAGAAGGTGTTATTTTCTCATTTGAGATCGACTTTGGGAAATAATGCATTCTTTCGACCACAGAAATGATTTCTGCATGCTATTCAGCACTTTTAAAGATACTTGGACGCGATATTCGGGCATAGAATTGAATATGGAGAATTTATGACATTCCGTGACCGGTTGCCCACTGAATATTTTTTCATTAAGCATTGGAAAAACACAACAGTTCAAAAATTGCCAAACGTTTCAACAATTATCAAATAAATGTCTGCAAACTATTGACAATCAAAAAGTAAACTCAACAAAGCCCGTATAATTATTATACCTGGTGTAACAGCAACATGGAGTTCTTGCTGGTCAATGTGTGAACGTGTCTGTGTTGTTCCACGTCAATCACGGCCACGTGGCGACCGTAGAACGAGCAAAGCAGGGTGCTTTCGTCGTCGCTTAGCAACACCTGATCAATCAAACGGCCACGTTCGTCCTCTGACAGATGGCAGGGACTTCCCCCGCTGTGAGACTGCTGGATCTTTTTGGGCGATTCGAGCGGTTTGGACTTAGAAAAAGAAATATGGGTTTGTGTTCGTGCTAGGAAAAAAGAAAAAAGAATCTCTTGTGCGTTTCTGTCACATAAGGCCTTTTAATTACGGTGTACCTGCAGCGCGTACAACCTTGATCCACCAATTGTGCCCTCCATTTTTTTGCGCCTCATAACGTTCTTTCCGGCTTGGTGATTGATTTAGTGCTATTATGTTTTCTTACAACAATCGAAATAAACTCAACTCAAGTCAAGTTATCGATAACTTAAACTCTTGGTATACAAGTCATTTAACCTTAGCTCATTTACTTATAACTGTCTGAGGCAAAGTCTTCGTCCTTCACCTTGTTTTGCGGTGATTTCTCAAATTCGAATTTTGCGTGGTTTTACACGTAAAAGGGATTACATTTTTGTCCGCGTTTTTTTTCTGTTTTGGATTATGATTGAACTGGTCGTATGAAGCAAACTCACCTTTTCTTTACGTCTCTTCCACCTCTTGTCGTTCTGTTTCGCTTTTGCCTCGTTCTCGGCCGTGACGTATTTACTAAAGTCCAGAGGAATGCGGGAAACCACCTGAACCAAATTAATTTTTTTGTCACAAACAAACTTTTCTAGAAAACTAGCGTCAAATGGTTTTTTTTACAAGGGCAGCAAAAAGAGCTACTTATTTCATCAAAACAAAAAGCATTTCATTAAAAAATAGCAATTTTTCAGATATGTTTCAAGCGCCATAAAAGTTTAGCGTTAACATACGACAAGAGATTTTAGGACCAGCTCCAAATCTCACATAAACAAAATTTTGCTGTGGAAAAGGCATTTGGTGGATTAGCATATATCCCTCTGCTCTCACCATGCCAGTAACGAGGCTCCAAATGACAAAATGACTTCGATCACGTGACACTGCAAGCAGCCTATCAACGCCAAGCACGTGATATTCGGAGGGTGGGCAAATTGTGATTTCGACTGGATGGAGCTTCTTGGAATATTTCTTCGTCCTCAAGTCGTACACGAAAATGGTCTTGAACACCTGTTGACGTAGTACATGACGTTTTTCAAATCGCCGCTGTTATATGGTTGTAACTAAGCTAGTTGTTAAGTCCGTATCATGTGTTTCTAAATTTGTCTATTTCTAAAGAAACGTTCTTTTCCCAGATCTTTATTGTGAAAGGGAAATTTATCTTTAGTATCTTTATCTCGAGACAATTTCACAGAAATATGGTTGGCTGCTCAAAGCGGCTTTACCAGCCCTTCAAGTCACAAGGAATCACTTACGTGTTGCGCCGAATCCTTTTGGGAAATCCCCCGGTCCGAAAGCACGATCACTTGCACGTCTTTCACCACAACTACGTCATTCTTCTCAAGTAGACCACGCTCGATGCTGACCACCTCGCCAGTGCATCGACCACGTGTTATGTTCCACACTGTGATTGGTCCGTTATCCATACCACGTGCCACCACATACCTGCAAAGCAAGTCGTGTTTACCCTACAATTCAGTGGGTCTTAAGTTAATCTATGGGTAAATAATCACGAACTTTGAATATAATCAAGTAAAGATGTTGGAAAAGAAATTAAGTTGAGAAGGATTTGAAAAAACATAAACATTTCAAAGTTTTGTTTATTGCTAAAACTTTGCTTTTGTCATGTTTCATTTAGTACTGAAATGTAGGTGCTCTTTGGCGTATAGTTTAAACACTTATAATTTTTCCACACACTTTACCATGGATCTTATACTGGTGCGAGATGAAATAACAAATTAAAGTCACAACCTTTTTGTGCCTTCTCTACCATAAACGCCATCCAAATGTCCGAAAACTAAATGATTAATCTTCAGAGTTGAACGGTTTTTTGAAACACACTCGGATATATTTCTGCTCTTTTAAAGGAAGAAGCTTGAACCATCAAGGATTGATCATGAAAAGATTACAAAAAACGAGAACGGTCTAAACAAAGACAAAATATTTCCGTACTTGCTGTTACTAGTGAGAGGGTAAAACTCGCCGATACCCAGGGATTCCTTTTTTACTTGTGTCCGGCTTACAGTCTTGTCATCAACTCTGGCCGCTAGGTTGTGCACTCGCATTGTGGTCTCCTCGTCACAGATTGTGACGCAATACTGGAGGTCCACGCAACCTCCTGCGAACAAATGCAAACAAACAAGACGGTACAATGATAGTTGGACAAAGGGCCAAAGTTCAAGCATTTTTACAACAATCTTGTAATATTTAATGTTGCACTGACAACTGACATGATTTCGTAAGGAGGTACAGCACAAGTCTAGCTATAAAGTTGCTGAATTAGCCACTTTAATGCTAATAAAACTAAAAATCTATACTTCAAAAACAACCCTTAATCAAGTTTACTGTTTTCAAATCTATGAAATTTACAGATTTATTTTACAAAATTTGCTGCTTGTTTTTAAACGTCAGCAATCAAATCATCATTTTTTTCTAATTTTATTCTCCAATTCGTTTCAATTCATTGAAAACATTCCATATCTCTCCGTAACCAGGGCACTACCAGTGGCCCTCCGTTTTAAGTCAGTTGCCATGGGATTCTAAATATACCCAACCTGCATAGGAATGAAATTTTTGACACGCCATGTGCTGGTGCTTCCCCGTTTCAACATTCCAGACCCCGATTTCGGAGCCGAGTGAGCCTCTGCACAACGCAATCACATGAGAGCCGAGCCGGTTCACAAAAACGTCGACAATCTTCAATACAACATTCCTGATTTAATTCATTGTTTATGAGCGCTTCGGCGTACTAGTTTCAAGGTCGCGATTAGGCCCTGGAACAGCGTGGCCATAAATTATAGTTAAAAGTGAGAATAAGGATAGTTATAGACTCCTAAACGACGGGTGACAATGGTAATATATTGACAGGTTCAAGAAAGACTTAAAATTAAGGACACTACGTATGTCTGAACATAACATTTACTCCATTTCTATAAGGCTTAGAGTAAATAACAAATAATTTGTATTTTGTCACAACGCTATGAATAAACTTAGATGCCCGACAATAAGGAATTTGTTTTGAAAGTTTCAAGAAGTTTGGCAAATAGTAATCTTGCGAAGCAGCGCCTATATACATTTGGTAGGCTGACTGTGATTTAGTTACACGCGTCGTCTTGTAGACGTGGCGTACAAAAATTCATTTATCAGTCGATTAGCCTACTGTGATAAAGTCATATCTATCGCTTGACCTTTTACAATAAAATTTTTAAGGGGAGAGCAAAAAACAAATAACCTTTTCCAGGTGACAAGGAAATTATTCGAAGTTTCTAGAAGGTTGGCAAATATTACGCTAGCGCAACAAGCCTAAGTGTTTTGCANTGTTCGAAGACACCGAATCTCAACCTACAATGCAGAGCGAACCAAAGATTAGATTTTGAATGCATTTGACCAGCAAACGTTATAACTTGTCATCAACATCCGTAACATGGTACGTATATTTATTTTGAAGCTCTGTTTGAAAACGAAAAAAACAAATCCTTTACCCATAGTTTAAATTGGACTGACCTTGTTGTGTCCCGCCACTATTATGACGTAATTGTTCCCCATACACACGGCCAGTGATGTCACGTGCCGCGAAATGCCGCTGAATGTGCTTTTAACGCGGCCAGTATAAAGGTCCCAAACCTGCAGGACAAAACTGTTAGTTTCAAACCGTCGAAAGTTGGAGCCAGACTTTTCCATCCCCAGATCGCTTTAAGTACGAAAGTTCAACAAAACGAAACTACGGAACCTCAAAAGTCATTTTCCCACCAAAAGTCACCAAGGATTTATCTGATACAGACTTCTGATCCAATATCGATACAGTACAACAGTGCTTCTCAAACGTTTTTCTCTCAATTTCTTCTCAAAAGTTGGCGATAATTATTTAACAAAGACGCTTATTGTCAAAGTTGAATACATATTAATGCAAAAACCAAAGGAAATGTATTTTGGTAAACGCCCGACGCCCTGGAAGAATTAAAACGACGCACAGGGGCATCGCGACGAACACCCTCTTTCGCATCAAAACAGAAGGAATCGAACTGACTTTTAAAGTTTGGTCTTTCGACGCCGATACGGCCCGCTGCCCGTCCGTTGTTATGGCAACAGCAACGATGACGTCACGATGGCCGAGGTGGGGGTCGTACAGAATTTCCCCGGGCGCGGCTAAGCATGTTCCCGACGGAATAAGAGCTGGAATCGAGGATCGCCTGCACTGTCCGATCAAAAGCCTGTTGTACACGAAATCATTGTTCCATGGAGAACGTGGAGATTTTGGGAATTCGACAATGGAAATGTTTTATGCGTAACTAGAGAATATGGGAATATCGATAGATTTGTTTGTTTCGGAGACGTTTTTTTGCACTTCTTTAAATAAATACATATGTATTCCAGCAAAAGTTTCAAATTTATTTACCCCACCCCATAAAGAGCACTTCTAAACGAGATTCTGCAACAAAAATCTCATATGGACAGCACGTTTCAAATTTCTATGTTAGAATTTTGAACCAAGTATCTCCAGAAACAGGCTTAGGTAGCTTGTTCTATGTGAACGGTGTGATACATNCATGTGCTGGTGCTTCCCCGTTTCAACATTCCAGACCCCGATTTCGGAGCCGAGTGAGCCTCTGCACAACGCAATCACATGAGACCCGAGTCGATTCACAAAAACGTCGACAATCTTCAATACAACATTCCTGTTTTAATTTATTGTTAAAAAGCGCTTCTGCGTACTAGTTTCAATGTCGCGATTAGGCCCTGGAACAGCGAGGCCATAAATTATAGTTACAAGTGAGAATATTGACAGTTATTGACTCCTAAACGACGGATGACAATGGTTATATTTTAACAGGTTCGAAAAAGACTTAAAATTAAGGACACTACGTATGTTTGAACATAACATTTACTCCATTTCTATAAGGCTTAGAGTAAATAACAAATAATTTGTTTTTGTCACAACGCTATGAATAAACTTAGTTGCCCGATAATAAGGAATTTGTTTGAAAGTTTCAAGAAGTTTGGCAAATAGTAATCTTGCGCAGCAGCGCCTATATATATTTGGTAGGCTGACTGTGATTTTGTTACACGCGTCGTCTTGTAGACGTGGCGTACAAATTCATTTATCAGTCGATTGACAAGGAAATTAGGAAATTAGGAAATTATGACAAGGAAAATGACAAGGAAATTATTCGAAGTTTCTAGAAGGTTGGCAAATATTACGCTAGCGCAACAAGCCCAAGTTTTTTGCAAATGTTTGAATCTTACTTGGACCCTTAACAAAAAACTATTAACTTAATATTTCGCTGAGGTTCAAAGTTGGAAATTTACCGAGTCCTCTGGACAGGCTTTGATCGTTCTCACATGACCGAAGTTAATTGAATCGTAGAGTTCAAAGTTCAACATCTCGTGCAGCCTCATGTACTGACGTTTGCAAGCGATGACGTAGTACTCACGTGACACCTCGACGTGGGTGATCAACGCGTATTCGTTGTCCGACTAACAAGATAGAATTTATTTTAATGAGAAGGTACAAGTCAGTACTTGTGTGTAAAATATTTTCTACATTTCGACGAACGCTGTTATCATCAGACTCAAAAAGGCGCTGGAAAATTACTTATTAAATTGATAAATTATAACTCATTTCTCGTTGAATTGGGTAAAATAAATTTATAATTAATTCTCTCTGTCCGTACCGGGATTTTTGCCACAAAAACACGTGCAACATTTATTTATTTATTTTTGCCTGCTGTTGAAGTTAACAAAGCATTGTTAACAATTTTTTCGTTTCACCTGTAATTTCATTGTATTCAGGTGTTTGGATCTTTTCACATTGTAGACGTAGGCCTCGTCACTCGAAAAGTAAGATATCAGCACGTTGTTGCTACGCGACGTGCGGGCCAGCAGCGCTGATTGGTCAGAACGGAGGCTCACGTGATCAGGTGAGATATCCATTTTGTGAAGCATCCGAATTCTAACGAAACATTTTTTCAGCCACATATTTTTACCAAACTGCCGTTATCATAAATAGTGAATAAAAAACTTGCTTTTCGAGATCCCACACTTTCATTACTCGAGCCACATCACAAATAACGACAAGCAAAGATTGGCCATCACCCGCCGCGCCAGCAATGAACCGCTCACTGGGGTCGGTTAGTGACAGAATGCAAGAGAATGTTCGAAGACACCGAATCTCAACCTACAATGCAGAGCGAACCAAAGATTAGATTTTGAATGCATTTGACCAGCAAACGTTATAACTTTGTCATCAACATCCGTAGCATGGTACGTGTATTTATTTTGAAGCTCTGTTTGAAAATCAAAAAAAAATCCTTTACCAATAGTTTAAATTGGACTGACCTTGTTGTGTCCCGCCACTATTATGACGTAATTGTTCCCCATACACACGGCCAGTGACGTCACGTGTCGCGAAATGCCGCTGAATGT